>JANHFX010019618.1:0-42733 GCA_027560015.1 Chloroceryle amazona
AAGAGCCCTGAGGTCAAAAGTCATGGAGCTGGTGGAAAGACTTTAGGGCCAAAATACGGCACCGCTCCCGCAGGTGCAGAGACCCCCAGGCTCCGGCCGCTCGGTGCAGGTAGGGCTGAGGCTGAAGGTGTCAGCTCTGGGTGCACCACGCCGCTCCGGGAGCGGGGCTGCGGGCACTGCTGGGGCACAGAGGGGACGTGCACACCCAACACGCATGTTCAGTGTGTTTTTATTTTCATCAGTAAATGGCTATAGCTTACTGTAGCTATATCATCGAAGGAAGCGTTTATACACCGAGGGCTTATATAACGTTCTTCATCTTCAAAGTGCTTTACAAACATTAATTAATTCATTTATCCTCACAGCACTCCTACCAGGGAGATAAATACTATTATTTTCCATTTCACATTGGAGAATCCAAAGTGGAAAACTCCTTTTTTTCCCCATGGTCTGTGAGTGAATCGCAGGTAGAGCCGCAGGAGGGGCGAGAGCTGCCAGCTCCTGAGCGCGAGTCCCCCTCCCCAAATCTGAGTTAAAAAGACTCACGTTCTGCCAGGGTCACGGCACAGATCGGGATACGCCTTGGGTTTTTTCCTTCGGTAAGAGATAATTAAGGAACAATTCCCTCTCTGATCCCCAGCATGGCATGCTATTTTCTACCCCACTGTTGCTGTGTGAGCCGAACAATGGCTGTTCTATGTGGGGAACGGCACTACAGACGCCCCGGATCAGAGGAGATCGGCTTAAGGAGACTTGCTGGCCTCTGTCTCGCTCCGGGGACAATGGGGTGGGCTGAGCAGCCCGGGTGCAACTGCCTGGCGTGGGGGCAGCTTCAGGGGACACCTGTTTGTAAATGGTAATGCTGCGGGCAGGGGCATCTGGGAGCTGAAGTCACTCGCATCCCGCACACCTCTCCAGAAGTAGGAGGAAAAAAGTGTTGTGGCTTCCGGTATCGGTCTCCATCCTAAGTGTGTTCCTTTTTGCTCTCCTGCGGGGGGATGCAGAGTGCTCCTAGCTCACCTCTGCGGTGCTCCTGGAAAGAAACCTCTTTCCTGTCTGCTGCCTGCCAGCAAATGTGTGGTCGCTTCAAATGGCAGTAACAGTTATGCAAGCTTGGAAGGCTCAATGTCAAGGCATCTCAAAAAAAATATAACAAAAAAGCCCAACCAACCAAAAAACAAACAAACCAAACCAACCAACCAAAATAAACCCCAAACTAACCAACTAAAAAACCCCAAACAAACAAAAAACCCACCAAAAACCCCAACAAACAAAAATTGTGACCTGGTCATCTAAGGAAGTGTGCAGAGAACTTAAATCAACACCAGGGATGACAAACTGAGGAAAAAATAAAATGCTAATGTTACAATTTCCAAGAAGGACTCGTTTCACCTGCTAGGATCCTTGCTAGTGAAGGCCTTCCCTGCCCTGGGTTTTTTCCCCACTAGTTTATGTTTTGACAACAATAAAAATGCACACCACCACCACCCCCCCCCACCTTCTAGGTCATTTCCTAGCTCAGAAAAGACACATTCGTTAGCAAAATAAACTGCCAAGTGAAGCCACAGCGTATTGCAGGAGACACACTGACACCCCACCGGGGAAAGGCCCGTACCCAGAACTTGCTTTGGAACAAGCAGAACAATTGTTTAGTGAGAAATGTTTTTTGCATATGACTCATCAACCCTTGAAAACAGGATTTCTTATATAACACAAGTGCTGACACAGCCTTCACTTGAGTGGTGCGACTGCAGCTGGATAATTACAACTTCAGATTTGATGTTAGGGACCTTAGGTTGTGCCATTCAGACAAATGCTCCATTGTATTAGAGAGATATTTTTTCCTTAGTCATATTGCCCACAGGACAAGAAGGACTATATTCACAGCTCACTGCGTAGAAGTTCAGGCACGTAACAGCCAGCGGTATTACACAGGATGAGATTATACCCTATGGGGGTTAAATGGATTCAGAATTGCCACTTTTTCTTGGCTTTTTTTTTTTTTTTTTTCTTCTTTGCTCCTAGTTAATACTTTTTTGGAAGTGCTCTCCGAATAAAAGGAAGAACAATCTCACACTGAGTCTGGATAAATGTTACTGTTGTCTCACAAATGCTGTATTATTTCTAGCCCTTCCATAATAATATAATTGTCCTGCTGCTGAACTACAGATTTTTCTCGGTATGACACAGAACGCTAAAATGTCAGGTCCTGACTCGTGGTGTTTTGGTGGAATAAATAAAAAAGTACTAATATGCTATTCAAAACTGACAGCATTAATGAAGAAGTGACCCTGGGAGCCCTGGGTGCTGGGAGCCCTGGGCGCTGGGAGCCCTGGGCACTGGGAAGCCCTAGGCACTGGGAAGCCCTAGGCACTGGGAAGCCCTAGGCACTGGGAAGCCCTGCTCAAGTTCTCCTGCAGCTTCCACTGCGTACTCAGAGGTGCACCAAACAACAGGCCACCTCTTGGGGGTCCCATCCTGGAAACACTTACCACACACCCGAGTGACACTAGTGGGATTGATGCGCCTGGTTGCCCGTTACCCTGTGCTTGCTTCATCTCGGGTGGGTCTGAGGAGGAAGGCTACTCTCTGGGTGCTCGCTGCGCATTCTTTCCACGGGAAACAAGAAGGAGAGCTCAGGGCTACCTGCAGAATCGACCGCTGCGACTTCGTGTAAGGCTAGGCAAGATTAACCAAGAAAGATCACTCCCAGGCTGTGCGCTCCTTGCATTTCTCCGCTGTTACAGACACTGCAAACCCATTGCTCACTAAGGCTACGTTTCCATCTGCAGGACTAGACCCAAAGATGTAGCTCACCCTGGCCAAGCACCCAGGCACCGATACTTACACACTTAATCCATCCCGCATCAGCCATTTTTAAGCCAGGGGCCCCCACCCAAATTTCTGCTGGATTTTAAGAGTGAGAGAGGAGAAACAGGTCCCACATTGCCAAGATACGCCCCGTGACCGAGGAACCACCTCTACTTCCCCCGTTATACACCTGCCTAACCACACCTGGCATCCTTCTACCGACAAACCGCTCCTTCCTCAGAAGGCTGCATTTTGAACAACCCTCTTTAACAAACAAGCAGCTTGGCCGAGTTTGCCTCTCAAAGCATCGAACGACGGTGGACTGCACGAGTGGTCTTTGCTCTACCAAAAGGTAGAAGAGCTCCTCAGAGAGTTTTCTTGAGCGAATTAACAAAATGACTCCAAACTGCACTAATGGTTAACAGCTTTTTTTTTTATTAGCAACACTGAGATAAGTTATTGAAGCATTTTAGTATTGTTTTACATTCCATTCAGAAGTGACCTAACTTGTAACTCCATATACATTTAAAGATATAGTTTGACACTTATTCAGAAAGCAACAATTATTAAAACTTACATACCTTCATTACCAGGAAACCTTAATATATTTTCTAATTACTTCCAACAATACTCTATTCCAAAGCACATGATAACCCACTAGAAGTTTACACATTTCACTTCAGTCACAGGTTTTAAATTGTGGATGTCAGAGTGCTGTTCATTGAATTTTACTGTCTTTCTTGGTTAATATTGGAAAACCTGGCACAATATATTAAGCTAGAAATATTGCTTAAAGAATATGAAAAAAGGTAACTACAGTATTTTTTTTTTTCTTTCCTGCTAAAGCATTACAAAATACAGGACCATTAAAAACTCAAATAGAAATGACAATAAATAACCTTAAAAATGTTAAGAGAATTTTCACTCAGACTAAAGTCCATTCCCTAAGCTTGCCAAACACATAAATAACAGAACATATTCAGGACCTCTATTTTTGTACTATGATGATGGTTTGTTATATATTGTGGATGTATTGTGTACACATATATTAATGCTTACACTTAAGGTATATATTGTTTTCTTTGCTGAAACAATTAATAAGCCTCAGGTAATTATTCATCCCTGGCACTACAGGTATCTAGATAGGTAGGAGCAAACCTCAGAGGTTCCAGACAGGCGATGCTGTGCACAACAAGATCATCTCTGCACAAAGATATCCTAAGTTCCTTAGATTACAAAGATGGATTTGGTTATTTATTTCCGAAAGCCTGTAACGTAAAATTATCGTTGCTGTCAAATTAATTGTTTAAAATTGGCCTCATAATAGGTATTAATTGTACACTTAGTTTAGGCTTACAAGGAGGTCTAAATTGTTCGTGTTTATGCGTAGTTATAGGAAAGGATCCACCTCGGACACCAGAGCATATATTCCTGACCCGAAACACAAACCAGAGCGCTGTCTCACTTTGGAAACATCTCTATGCCCCTGCCTAATCCTAAATTATCATTTAAATTTCACCTGGATGTGACAGAAACAATAAGAATATATTGTTTGGGAGATGGAACTTAGAGTAAAATCATACAGCTCTAAGCTTACATCATTATTTTTGTCTCTGCAAAGAAAAGAAAAGCCTTTCTGTGCTAGGGATTTGCCTCGGTGCGGCCGGCCACTGATGTCTGAAATCGAGGCACACACCGAGGCCGCCTTTTGCAAACACAATCCCCCTTTCAGAGCTGGCGCTAGGAGGGACTGAATGAATGCCTCCAGTTTCCCTGGCAGTAGAAGGTACTCAGCACTTGGCTGTATCCGATATCTTAGGGGTTAATTTCCACAAACATAAACGGACTGGGAATGTCACACCGCAGTATGAAAGAAAGATGGTGAGAAATAAAAGTTTTCAACGGTAAACGAAGGGGTGAGATTGAACTGATCACCTCACCGGTCTCTGCCACAACAGAATACGACCAAAGTAAAGGACACGGACACGGCAATGAAGTTTGAAGTCAAATAAACATAGGACCTGATTCCGCAATCCTTAGTCATGTAATTAGTGCCACTGGTGGAGAATGAGGGATGCAAGACCGGGTCCTTAGCTTCTGCTTAGGAAGTCAGTGTTGATTCAGACAGTATCTTTTCTGGCCAAAAATATGCAGCAAAAGGAAAGTAACATAAACAAGGCTAAATGTCAACAGTGTTTGCAGACTTACAGACACCATCCATTTGTTTGTACTGAAATGACTAGCGAACCGTTTGGCAAATACAACGCTATTCACAGACCGGCCCTTTTATCCAGCAACACAAACTTCACTGGATCACTGGCATTCCCAGTTAATTAAAAGAAGGAAGCGAGCCATGTGAGTTTGGTTTGATATTGCCATGCAAATGGCACCGCGACTTCCAGAAGTGTGGCTGAAACCCAGGCGTGGGGCCGAGGTGCTAATCCCCCAGTCAGCGCTTCAGCTCCTACGCTAAAAGCAGACCCTGGACCTCCAAACTGCGACTAAAGAAACCTCTTCAACATCACCATAGCGGGCTAAAGGAAAGTCTGCAGTAAAACTTCCCTATCACTTCATTCTGCCTCGAAGGAAAAGGATATTCTGGTTACTCCTTCAACTGCAGAGCAGGAGAGAATGTTGGGTTACCTGAGTGCATCACGAGATTCTCCAGGTGGGCTGGAGTACTGCAGCGTGCTGCAGTCGGATGGCCTTCCGCTGCCTCGTAGCTCTCCTAGAGCTTGGCTACTACCAGGCCTTTTGCTTCTGTTTAATGTGGACTTTAAAAGAGCTGCGGTAAGGATTCTGGCGAAGCCAGCACAAACAATTACAAATCTTTTCCTGTGTTTTATATGTTGGTGGCAATTCTGAAGGGGTTAGCATTGTAATCTTTTGGGTTTTGACACCTGTGGCAATAAGCAAATTACAACAACTAAATTCACTCTTTAAACGCTGGGGTTGAGCACTATAATTATGTGACAATAAAGCCGTAATAATCTGCCACAATCGATCTTCCCCTTGCCCAGCCCTCTTGTCTGTGCTGCAGCTCCACATTTGGAAGGTATTTCAGAAAGTTACAAAGCTGGGCGTTCTAACGATTCTGTGCGATGCCGAAAGCTCTCTGCTCCCCAGGAAATGGAAAGTCCTCTGCCCTCTGTGGGGTCAGACCTCCAGAGCTGCTACCGCGCATCAGAAGGGCCCTGCTCTGTTTTCATACAGGGACAGAAGCGGTAACGGGGTGGAGTCGGTGCAGGAGAAAACAACGCTGATTGCAGAGGAAAGCGAGCATGAATGGAAGCAAATTAGATTTATAGAGATAACACTGAACTAATACTTTTGGCCATCATTAAATGTGGGTTCAATAGCACTAACCCACTACGCAACCAGCAAATGCCCTGGGCTACCTCTGGCCAATAGTTCTTGAGCCCACCGGCTCTCCTCTGAAAGCCTGAGTACTTCCCAAGCAGAAAATGCAAGGAGGAAATGTTACCACCTTAGACACAAAGCAGAAAATTTAAAGGGGAGGAGAAAGAGAAAGGAAAGGGTCTCATCCTAAGCAGATGCTGTGCAAATCACGTGCAAATTAACGACTCGGAACAGGAGGTAGAACACTTTACGGTCTAACTACACGCGTATGGGAAGACAAGCAGAGCAAGAGAAGAGCATCAGTGGAGAGGAAAACAGAGCTTCCAAAACTTAAATACAAAGTAGGTCTAGAACCTCCAAGCATAGCTTCTGGAATGAGCAAGGCCTGTGAAAGCAGAGTACACAGCTGCTCAAGACAGCTACCGAGCCATGGCTCCGTCGCCCTGGGCTTCCCCTCCGCGCTGGGCTCCTGGCTGCCGGGCAGCGCGGAGAGGCACGTCTCCGGCCCGGAGACTGCATGGTAGCAAGGATCAGCAAGAGTGGCTCCTAGGTCACAGGCAGCTGGTACCGAAACCAAGTACAGGGCAGAAGTAACCCTAAATTCATCAATGGTATTTTTTGTCTTTCTTGCCGTGCTTTCCTAATCTGCTATATATGTACAGGAGAAATATTACCAAAATCTGTGATTTTGCTCAGCAGCATTTTGACATGGAGAATTCTGTATTATGCAGTAATTATGGTTCTTGCCTAATTGTGGCTTTCATTCCTACAGCCCGAAGCATGGTAGGAGCATGAATGGATTACGTGTGCATCATCCATCTCTCTCTCTCATTCTGCATACAGAGAAACTGAGGACTGCTTCCCCCATGGATGGGGCCTTTCCAAAACATCACTGTGAGTTGGTGGCATTGTCCTCTGGAAATTAAACCCTTTTTTTCTGTGCCAAGATTTGCGCTTAGAAACCAATCCGTTTTCTCAAAGTAAAATCTGCCAACTACAAATGATCCACGCGGATCACCAAAAATCCCAACTTGTTTTTACTGCGTGCAGAAATTTAACTCAATGAGCGTGGACAATCAAAGATGCAATCTCAGGGAACTGAAGCTGAGATATTTCATCTCAGTTTTATTTCCACTGTGTTCTGACTGCGGAAGGAGCACCACACCTCGCTGCCTTGATTGGGCAAGGACTGTATCAAGTGTAGCCCTGTTCTCGAGGTCTCAGCAACCCACGTGTCCCGGGCTGGAAAAAGGAAGGCGAATGCAGGAGTCTCCCCAAATACAAAGGCACGCAAGACTCACGCCCTGGAATTGGGTGCTGGAGGTGGGTCTCAAGTTTGCTGACCTCTCAGGCAGTAGGAGAGACAAAGGGAACCACGAGTAAGGGCACGGGGCTTTGTGCAAGAGGGAAGGAAGGCTAACGAATGAACGGGGTGCTCCTGACGGCCGATCTGCAAGCACAGAACCACCCGGTGAGATTCCTCACGCTGGCATGCACAGATGGGGTGGGATTCCACAGTGTAAAATGTCACAGAGAAAGTGAGAAGACCCCAATCCAGTACTTTCAAGTGGGCGGTGTCCAAGCCAACCAAATCAAAAAAGGACTCCTGACGGGACCTGCTCATAACTCAGCCACTTTTGCCATGAGACAATGAGAAAATGAAATGATGTCTTTAAATAGTGAACCTGAATCTTGTGTTCTGCAAGCACTGAATAGTGTCAGTAAAGAATTTTAAAATCCTATTTTTGGAGGGGGGGGAGGGGAGGACTTGCGCTGCATTTTCCATTAAAAAATGGCTTAAAAAGTACAGCAGACAAGCCTCTGTTGGTTTGGGTTTTTTTTCCCCTTCATACTTCAAGTCAAATCCATTATCACTGGGCAGAGCTTGTGAAAGGGATACGGTCTTTAAAATCATATAAACTGAAGCCATCAGAAAATGTCTGTTGAATTGATTGGAAGATGAAACAAAAAGTAGTGGAAGTAACATGACCTCATTTCAATAATAATGTTAGAGGGATTTTTTGTTGTTGTTGTTCTAAAAATCTTATGTCTAGGAAGAAGTATGAAGGTATTTTGTACCAAGCAACTAATCTCAGTTTCTCCATTTTTTTCACTCGTTTGTGTAGAGACTCATTTCTCTGCTGCATTTCTTTTTCTAACTGATTGATTGTACTCGACAAATAGAGAGAAAAAAAAAATCCAACTTCTCCAGATGCAAATTCAATTCACTAACAACTATCTTCAGAAAAATCAGTAATGTTACTGCTGATTTTGCAGACTATGGAAATACCTGCAACTGTCTGGATTGGTTCTTGGTGCTCTGAGACAGGAAAGTTTACAAGTAAGGCCGTGCGGAACTCGCGCTCGTGATTCAGTTTAAGGAATGCCAATATTGGGAAGAATACAAGTGAGATAAAACTGTGGGGAGAAATCAGTGGGTTTTAGTCTAGACCGGCTTGGAAAAGCAGAGAGGGGCCTGAAGAAGGGATTATGGCTTTAGGCACAGACACTGTCCTAGTGAAGTCAAACAAAGCTCTCGCTAGCCTTAAATTAACCAGGGTACCCACTCGTAAGGGTTTGCAGATTGAAGGTTTCATTTGAAATTGTCAGGCATTTTCTTTTCTCTTTTCTCTTTTCTTTCTTTTCTTTTTTCTTTCCCTTTCTTACTTGAATACATTTTATCCTACATGTTGAGCTCTGACAATGAGTTTTCTGATTAGTTTGGAGGTCAAGTGAAACAAGAATTACTGAAGTTTTTGTGTCCTTTGCTGACTCTGCTTTTTAAAGTGATACTGTTTTTCAAAGGTTTTACACTCTCAAATCTCTTTCAAACGAGAGCTATGCTGACAAAATAGGAGATAAAATTGGGGGGAGAAAAAAAAAAATCCTCATTCTCATTTGTTTTAAATAGATTTATCTTTCCTCTTTTTTTCAAATAGAGTTGTTTTGTTGGTTGGTGTGTTGTTGGGGTTTTTTTTAATTACCTGGAGGCATATCTTAATTAGGCAAATCACAATTTGTACAACCACTAGTTAGAATAGTGAAAGTGGTCAAGGGGAACTACTGTATGGGTGCCATTGAAACAAACCAGAAAAATAGAACTGAAAAAAGGGGGGAAGAAAAGAAAACAAAAGAAAAGAAAAGGCTCCTCACCACAGGTTGACACATTCCATGCACTCGGCCTTTGATTTCATTAATACTGTGGTAATTGAACACACCCCAATTCAAAGAAAGGAAAAAAAAAAAAAAAAGAAGAAAAAAAAAAAAGAAAAAAAAGACCGAAAGCAAGGTTTGCTTGGCAAAGCATCCAGTGTTTTTCTTGGGTTCTTACTTATATCGAAATACTGAAAAGTTTGCAAGTTACCATGTAAAATTTTGATTTTTTTTTCCTCCTTTGAGTATGCTAAAGCAGTAAGTATCCCCTTCAGATGCCACTAGCACAGATAGTCTATATTGCTGCTACTCTAGCTTCAAAAGCAAGTTCTTTCTAAAATCCTGTATAAGTATATGCATGCAGCACTGCTGATTTCAATGGAGTAGACCACATAGAAGACTAGAATTTGGCCCACAGGGTTTAACATTTAAAAAAATGTATTACTAACAAACATGACTAAGTATATTTAAAGAGCAGCTTCATGATTCTGCACAAGTGTTTTCTGAAATGGTCTAAAAGAAGGTCTAAAACTTACCACACAAGTCAGGTCTCTTGATACATCCACTAGTTGCTGTGCTACTTGCAAGTCCATTAAAGGCTGCTAAGCCATCAGAGCTGTAAGCTCTTAGGACTGACAACATGTTCATCTGCTTCTCCAGGACCTGCGGACCCTGAACTTGTTCAGGTTTCATCACTCCTTGTGCAGTTTCATGGGAGGACAGAAGATTCTGAGCGTGCCACTGCTTTTCTGACGCTTGCGGCAGCGGTGATACGAGCCCTTGTGTCGGCTGGGAGGTGACTGCACTTTGTATATTGTCGTCTCCTTCACCGCTTTCTTTATTTAGGGCAGACAACTGCTTATTCACAACGTCTGGTTCTGTGTCAATGTCCTCATCTTCAATGTTCTCTTCCTTGGAAGATTCCATATCCTCAGACGAAGCTATGTCAGAAAGGTCATCGGTAGCACTTTTATTTACAGAGTCAGAGAGCAGAATATTTGGGTCATCTTCGGCTTGTGTTTTTATTTCCGACTCGGCACCGGTGCACGAGTTTTGTGTTCCCGCGCCAATAACACCAGGGTAAACACCAAACTGCTTATAGAAGTCTGTTGGAAAATTACAAAAAGTGGATTCCACGTGGCTGGGCCAGGCAGCGCTCTTTTGCTCTCCCAGGGTCTCTTTGTTTTGCCCTTGGGTCATTTTCTCAGAAGCTGAGTCCAGCTGGCTCAGCATGTTTGAAACCACCGCCTCCTTGCTGGACTGCACGGAGGAGGGGAGCAGGCTCACTTTATTCACCGAGGCTGAAGCTTCTCGAGGTTGCTCTTTGCTGTTGCCTACGATGCTGTCTTTACGCCTAGCCTTGCCCAAGTGATTGGCCTGGAGGTGCAGAGCCATTAGTTCCATAGATGAAGTTGTAAAGGAACAAAACAAGCAGCCGTGCCAGGCGATATTGTCTTGCACGGTAACGGAGGAACCTGGGAGGGAGGCTGCATCTGGCCGTACGGACAAGTCGAGAGGTTCGTATTGTGACTTTTCTGTTTTCCTCTGTGAGGCCTTGCTGTTTATCTTTTCCTCGCCGCCATCGGAGCCCAGAGCTTTTGCCGAAAGCGGATCTGAGAGACCTTTATCCTTCATTTCTTTTTCTTTCTTCAAAGAACTTAGGACGAAGCTGTCCATGAAAGCTTGCAAAGACCCTTGAAAGTTCACACCGTTCCCCACCATGTTCTGGTAAGCACGGCCGAGTTCAGAGAAGTGTGTTCCTTTGGAAGGTAAGTCTGAACCCTTCATATTTTCTGAAGGTACTTCAGACGACATGCCAGCTGCTTGCCCTTGCTGATCTCCAGCAGACAGCATTCCTGAGGTCCACTGCTGCGAGACCATGCCGCCGCGGAAATCCATACCGGGAAGCCCCTTGAAGGCTCCTCTCAAGATATCTGGTCTAATAAACACAGAACTTTTACTCGATGTCTCCTCTTTGTGTTCTTGACTCGCAGGCTGCCCAGAGAGCGGTCCCGCTCCATTCTGTCGCTCCCGGTGGTGCCGTTCCAAGTGGTATTTGAGGGATGCAGACTGAGTACCAGCATAATCACAATGGGGACACTTGTAAGGCTTCTCACCTAGAGGTGTAGAGGAATATAAAGAAAGAGAGTTAATTGCACTTCGGGGTACAGCTGAAAAAATAAATAAATAAATAAATAGATAAAAAAAATAATAAATCTACATTAGCTGCTTGAAAACAAGAGTACCTTAGGGCTAATAATTCATTTTTAAAGAAGAAATGCCTCTAATTGAGGACTAATTCCTAAACCAGGGTATTTCTGAAAGGGGTTTCCAGAATGTGGGGCTGCTCAGGAATGACATGGTATCTACACACAATTAGCCATCTTTTTCTTAATCTAACATGTAGAAAACTGTTGTAGAATTAAAAGCTATGATTATGAAAATGAAGCATAACAATTTCAACCACAGTAATAATTAAAAGTACAAGTTTAAAAAAAAGAGAGACAAAGAATGTAACAAATGGATGGTTGCAATATTTTGTGTACACAATTGCTCTAAAATTTGTTTAAATTATACACATGGAAACCATTTTTAAACCTAAAATTTTTATGGCACTGTTACGCAAGACTGAAATGAATGATTTAAGTCTTGCTCTGCAGTAAATCATGGATATAATTAGCAAATGGCATACTGCACAAGTAATTTATCATTATTTGGAGGGCACCATTCCAGAAGGATTCAAAGATCTGCAGACCTACTGCATTGTTTCTAAATAAAGAACTATAAATACAGATTCTATAAAATATTAATATCATTACACTACATTACCATTGCAGCATGGAAGAACATATAGTTAAAATAAAAAGGAGTCGATAAAATAAAAAAGAAAGCCAGTAATAAAAAAGTACAAAATATATTTAGTTTCTCTACTTGAAATTAGCATTATCTACTGGTTTTTGCAGTCCTTTAAATTTCTGCTGATGGCATTTCTAATGCTTAAGTAGTAAAACGTGCAATTTACCTACCATAACCGCTTTTCTAGGATTAGCTTGGATAGAGTTTTGAAACATGTAAGATCATTTTCATCAATTAAATATCTATTTGAATCCCACACTAAACTTTTACTGTCCTTCCTAGACTTTAAGAGAGGTAGAAGATATTGCACGTGTAATAAATATTCCCATACCGCCGCAAAGCCATATCCCAAAAGAACGTACGTCCGAGCAAATGTACATCTCACTTTCTGCAGAAGCACTTTTTCCTCCACGCAGAGCTCCTTGCAGAGGAAGAAGTAAGGGAACCCTCACTAAAAGCGACAGGAATCTGAAAGACCCACGAGTTGTCAATATTGACAATTATTTCTACGAGGGAGCTCAATGGGAGTAAGAAACTGGGTTATCTACATAGCTGCTTTTTAACTTTCTTTTCCTAAGTGACCCAAAAGACAAAGGCAAGCCTTCTCCAAATCATATAATGGAAATACTCGTTTGGAAAACTCCCTCCCCAGTAAAAATGCTATAAAATAAAAGGTAGCTCACCAAACCAGTTGGAAAGTTACCCTGTTTCAAACAACCCTAAAATCTATTTCAACCAAAACCGAAAGGCTTTCAAACTTTGGTTATTTAAGCTACAGGCTTCACTGAAAGGCTGGTAAATACCAGGGACTCTGCCCCAATCACTGATGGCAGGAATTTGCTTACGAGATGCACCTCACGTGACCGTTCAGCACTGCACTGACCACCAGCAGTACCTGGAGAGAATCACAGACTTGGAGAATGGCAGGGGTTGGAAGGGACCTCTGGAGATCATCGAGTCCAACCCCCCTGCTCCAGCAGGGTCACCACTGCAATTCAGACAAGGCTGGAGCAAAATACAAGCAGTGGAAATTCTAAACCCATAATGTAATCCTAAAGCTAAACGGTGAGACATGAGAGCTTTACATCAACCACATTAATCGACCTTTACAGAGGAGAAAAGTGCAGCAGCACCTCAAACACGAGGTGTTCAGCAGAGGAAGAGCTTGTAATTAACAGGGCTCACGCTTTAGGCCTGGGTCCACACAGCTTAACAAAAGAAAGCAGACTTAAACACCTCCCTGCAGCATCTGACTCTTCCACAATCACCTCATTAAGTTCTGGTGCCCCACCAGTGAGGAGTAAGGGCTGCCTTTCGGGGGCAGTTGTGCAAAAGCAAACAGTCCCTACCAACGTGCCAGAATCACTGTTCTGACACGTCTGCCTGTCTGTCTGTCTGCCCGGGCTACCTCTGAGCACACACGCACCCATGGCACGTGTTTTAGGGCAGGGACAAGGGGACAGAAGACACTGGCTGTCTGGTTGTTTGCATTTGTGCAGGGCTGTTTAGGAGCACGCAAACTCTGGCAGATGGAGTCAGAACCTGGACAGATACTAAAGCTGTTTTTACAGCACGTACATTCCGTGGGGGTTTTCTGAGCAATTTTCTGTTATTCTAATGTTTCACCCACCAGCAACTGTCAACAGTCACCAGTGACCTCTTGACACAAGTTAGGTATTTCAAAATCAAACCACTGAAAAACAAGCACCAGACTTTGTAAGGTTAAATGCTCTCACTTTGGAGTTTCACTCCTAACTGAAAACCTCTTCCTCAGCATCCCCAGTGCCTGTCCGGGAATCTTCAACACAATGATACTGAGCACTTGCTTTCCTTCTAATGATAGTTCAGTGTGTGTTTGCATTACACATCAAGTGACACCAGTAACAAGTGTGGCCCAGCATCGCAGGCGCTGTGTCAGCCGTGGAGAGCTACTGCAGGGAGGCAGAGAAGTTGGCAGTACAAGCTGCACTGATGGTGCTAAAAACGCGTAGGAGCTGCTCAAAGCAGTAAGAGTATGCAAAAATGGGGAAGAGGGAGTTAAAATATGCTAATGAGGGGAAATCCTAGTAATGTGTTGTACTTCTAAAGTACCTTCAGTCTAAAGCACTGGCTACAACAACATACTGAATTGTTCTGCCTTGAAGTCATTACATTTTCCACTCCAAGTCCTCTCCACTGAGCGAGCTTCCTTTCAGCAGAGGAGATCTGGACACAGCTCACCACCAGAAGATGACACTGACTGAGACAGTGGGATAAAAAGTCCCAATCTCTCTGTGGTGCTCCCACCTCTGGCATGGCTAGAAATGAGATCTAAGGCTGGAGGTCTGAACTTGGACTCGATGTGTAGTGACACACTGTGCCACCTTTACAACACGGGGCTGGCCAAGACGGTTCAAAGGGAACTATTCAAAACCTCTCTCTTCTCTTTTAGATCCAAATACTGGCAGAGATTAGTTTACTTCAAAGCAATCTTAACTGCTTCCATTTTGAGGGCAGGCACTGGGACAAGGGAGTAGGGTAAATCGTCTCTGAATCGTTTAAATTTAGTGTGTCAGTATTTCCTAGATTCAGTAGGTATGCAGATATTAGATGCTATTTCATCCACTCAGATCAACAACCAGTTGTGCCCTGTGTAAGTCCCTGCACAAATGATGAAAGTCGTCTAAACCACTGTGGGAAAAAGCCTAAACTAACTTAAAACCAAGCCAGTGTCAATGGGAAACCCAAAGGACCCCTACTTTCCAGGAGCCTCTCAGCAACTGCAACAGTGTATGCCCAAAGAATAGCAGAGAGAAGAAGAGAAGCAGGCTAGGATTCCTGTTAGTGGACAACCTGTTGGTATCTCGTACTTTGAGGAAAGGTTTCAGAGAATTCATCCCAGTGTAATGACTACTCTGGTAATATTGCCAAGAGCAGCGTCTGGATGAGTTATTTAACACTTAATATCAGTTCACATAAATTAACGTTGCCATGTAGGAGTGAGGGAACATGACTTTCTCAAAATAATTTTCTGCATTTTATGTCCAAGAGTCATTTTTCATTGTTCACAAAGGCAATGACCTTGCTAATTCTCTGGCCCTGTTTGCATCCCTGCAAACCTTTTCACAATGGAGTAGAAAGAGAGAATATTCTGGCGTCTACAATAAAAAGAAAAACCAACAAAACTTATAGAGAATAACTTATCAGCCAGATTATAAATATACTTACAGGTTTTAAGGCCAGAAGGGACAATTATGATCATCTGTTCTGATCTGCCAGGCCAAACACCCTCACCTGGTAACTCCTGCCTCAAATCCTACCTACAGTTTGAAACAAAACTTGCTTGTTTTAAACGTGTTCTGCTTCACCCACAGCAAGGAAGACAAATCCAACACGTCCCTAGGTAAACTGCTGGACAGGGGAAGTATTTGCACCACTCAAAATCCGTGCCTCATTTCTAGCTTGAATTTGTCCACTCTGCTTCCTACTACTGAACATTGCTACATCTTCCTCTCCTAGATTAAACAGGGGACTAATTGGTGCCTCCCTCTGATTTTCAGCATCTTACCGGGTTTGTTTGGTAAATTTTAACAGGAGATATTTGATAGACTCTTCCAAATAATGATGAAATACCAAATAACTGGAGCTGAGAGCACCTCCATGGAACTGCAAGTTTACCTCTGTTTTTTTGGTGGCAGGGCTTGTCACATAGCACAAGCTACTTCCAAGTCTTGAGAGAAAGCTAGAAACTTAATAAAACTTACTTTCTTAAACCCAAGTTGAACTAGCTATACTACCCATTTTTAGTCAACAAATTCATTCTGCAATTTTACCCAAAACTTATGTTGAAGTATTGGCCTCGATGATCTTGGGAGGTCCCTTCCAACCCCAGCATTCTGTGATTTATAATTTCAAGGTCTTAATATTCTTTCCTTTTGGAGACAGCAGAATAGCCAGAGCTTTTATTCCTAATATGCTTGCTCTGTGTTCTGAGTTTTGTTTCTGTTTGTTTTTTTAAAATGAACTTTAATGATCTGGAGAGCTCCTCACCCAGGGTTTTAAAGACTCTATCCATAAGTTATCCAGTCTCGCATTCTAAAAAACTATTAAAATGTAGCAGGCTACAGCATAAACCCCTCATTATTTAATGGCAGGACTGTATCCTTGGAAAATACTTATGAAACCCATCATGCTTCTTTCTGAGATCAGAAGAGCATTTAGGCTTCTCTACCATGGCTGACAAGTGTTTATGGGGTCTGTTCAAGGATTAGCGAGATACCAGTTGTTAAAGCCTCCAGATCTGCAGAACTGTAGCTTGCTGTCCATAAACCAAACAGCCACGTACTTCTTTTTACTACGACTTTTGGTTTCCCTTATCAAATTCCCGTGCTTCTTAAATACCTATTTCTATTAAGTGCTGTGAGCTGCTTTATTCAGCTTTCATACTTACCATGCAGCCACTTAAAACTCTGGACTGCGCCCTACACCCTTCCCCACGGAATGCTCCCCCCTCCTATTGAAATAAGACTTCTTAAGGAGGTTTTTTTTTTTGTGGAGTGTGCCCCTCTTCCTCCTCAGGACAGCAAGGGCTGTGCATCAGTCCAAGAACCCCAGCACTCAGTGCTCTGGCAGCCAGGAGTGGGGGGTTGACAGTTGCTCAGGGACGGTGTGAGGTGCGGTTTGATCCCGGACAACTCTAAACAAGCTGTAGCTTCCTTTCTTGCAAAGCAACTGAAATCAAACGTCTCAGAATTCCAGAGAATACTGCTTAATTAAAATATTGAAAACATTTCCCAGCGTTTTTTATTTTACCATTGAAACAGTTATTGATAACCTATTTTATCCATTGTGCAGTGGATATTTTAGAAATGAATTGCTGTATGGTTTAATTAGTTCATTATTATGCCTATTCTTACATGGTAATTTCTTTTATCATTCTAATCATTCACTTCACACTTTTTAAACCAAATGGAATATCAAAGGTTCTGGAGGATTATTTTTGGATCCTGCACATGTTTCACCACACAATTAATCTGTTTGTCAGAAATACTAGTTAACTTCTTCTCTTTACCGCTCTCCTCTACCAGTGATTTTTCTCTATTATATAAGCTGAAACCACCCCTACCCGTTAAAAAGACAGACTTTTGATGCTTTTGACTCAGTCTATTAAAGATTTCCAAGCGTGCACCAGGCATTGCAATAAAATAGTTCCATTTTTATAAAGTTTTATAATTGAATATTTGCCTTTATTTATATCTCATCTGCAATATTTATTTAGTCTTTTTACATGTCTTTACTTAGTTAAAACGTAGAGAGATAAATACGGTTGTTACTTTGCAGGGAAGATTCAGTACATTAATATAAACTGCACACTAATTCCCCCAAAGCATATATATATGTTGTAAACCTGAAGACTTTTTACACAGCTGCTTATTGCTAAACAGTGCCTTGTCCAGAAGGGGACAATCTGTGTCTCTAATTGCTGTCACTGAAGCTGAGATTCATTATGTGACTTTCCCATTAAAATGTGAGCATTAATTTGTATAATGAAATATCACCCACTGCAGTGTTCATTAGCCATGCCCTACTGTATACTGCACATTGTTAGCTACCTAGAAACTGTAGTTAATTTCACTAATGGATATTTCCCTACTTAGTGTTTGGTAGGAAATTTATACTGTAGCATTACCTCTTAAACTTTTAAGGAAATTTAAATTCAATCAATTATTTTCAACAAAAGTTTGGGATGTCATTAAGGCAGGAGAAAAAGGCATGCTGTACAATGTTAAGGATGGGAAATCTGGAGAAATCTAGAGAAATGAAAAGTCCTTTTAGTTCATCTTAGAAATGTAAGAATAAAGGATGTTCAATACCAAAATTGTCTCCTCTTGGAGCACACATACCCATTTTCCTTAATTATTCATATTGCTCATCCCCCTACAAGCGCCTTCAGAGAATGGCAACAGGCAGTCTTTTTTTAGGAGGAAAATGTGAATTGAATTCATTTAAAACAGCACCATTTTGACTGTATTTCATCAGTTAATCCAAGCAAGTTTTAAAATCGGCTAGTCATATTTCCAAGGGAAAAAGGCAGTAGCACTAAATGTATGTAACACATCTAATACACGTTTCCTACATACCCTGACATACTCACACGCAACGGACACAGCCCTGCAAAGGTTTTCATTCCTTATTAATTCTTTTTTTCTTCTTCTTTCCTTTTCTTTTTCTTTTCTATTTTCTATTTTATTTTATTTCTCAGGTTCCTTCTGTTTAGCACAACTCAAACCTTTTTCAGGGGTCTACTTTACTCATGCACGTGATTGTTTTTCCCATTACTCAAGGGCTTTAACTGTATCCAGTCCTCCTGGGAATATACCTGAGCACCTAATGAGCACCCCAATCCAAACCGGTCTACATCTGCAGTTCTGAATCCTAACGCAAGGTGCAAAGAGGTGCTAGAGCTAATCTGAAACGAGATGAGCATAATGCAGCCCTGGTTAAAATTAGGACATAAGAAATTCCGTTTTTCTTACGTTGAAGTGTTACTGTGCGGTCCAAAGGCATGTAAAGTAAAAACCACACCCGTTTACTTGATTGCAGCAGGAGCTGAGGGTGCTCAAGGACATAAAGATGCTGCTCACTCAGCTCCCCGAATGAAGGAACCTTAAATTGCTGCCCCCAGAGGGGAAAACGGGAAACTCTGGAGGCATCTGCATATGGCACATATGGTCTGAGATACTTAGATGGTTTTCTTTTTCAGAAAGTCTGAGCATCCCTCAGCTTTCCGTGTTCCACCCTTCTCAGCTTTCTGCGGTTTACCCTTCTCAGCTGTTTTAGAGATTACGTTGCAATTAGGAAGCTGAATCACAAAGTGGCCAGTTCACCACACCCCTACTACCCAGCCCCTGGTGTGTACGCTTGCTTTGCCCTTGTTCCTCCATCTCTTCACACGGCGAGGTTGTGTGAGTTGGAGTAGGTAGCTCTGAAGAGGCAGGACCGTGTAGCCCTTCTCTAGTCACTGGTCAACATAAAGAAGTCACCTAGGAAGGCTACAGGAGCTCTGTGTGTCCTCTCTAAGCCCCCAGGCTCTGAAGCTGTTTGCCCTGTGAGTCCTTCCTCTCCTCTCTCGAGGTCGTACTAAGGAACTCTCTCACCCTTCAACTATTTTTAGAGCAAGAAAGAGGGGAAACCGATTTCACAAGATTATGCCCTTTTCTTCTTATCATATGGGAACAATCAGAAATCACATCTTACTATCTTCCCCTTAAAGCTCTTCCTGGCTGAATATCACTGAATTAGATAAGAAGAAAAATCCTCCACAACGGTGTGTTGGGACTCAACTGAGCGTGCTAAATAAACCCTTGATTTTATTTCTTTTTCCTTCAGCAGCCTGTAATAGGAGAGTAAACTACACAGAAACAGAGACTCGGTGTGGAGAAGGCTGCAACCATGAAATACCCAACATAAAAAAGAAGCAACCCAAGCCACTAGCTATTCCTTCTAAAAGAGAGCACAGCTTCCTCCTCTTGTGGAGGATTAAATCGCTCCTTTAGCTTTTTTTTTTCGGGCCAATTGCCACAGAAGCACCTCCTGGCTGGATCAGCCTTTGGGTCTTGCCTTGGCATGCGTACCAAACCAACCTACTCGTGTGCCTCCAAACACACAGATGTTCCAAGGAACCTGACTTCTGCTGAACTGCTTGAGCTCATCTCTAACAAACAGGTGCTGTGAGAACAAGAACAGTAATTGAGTTAATGTAGTGGAGAAACACAGTAAAGTGTTTTTTATCAGTCAGTTATATGATCCAGGCATATAATAAAGACAGAGTGTGACATAAAAGGCAGGAAACTGTCCCTGATATGTATGAGCTAACCAATATTTGCTTAATAACTGGTATCTATTACATCATTTCCATTTACTGCAAAGCAACTTCATTTTTGTTTAACAACTCTAGTAATTTGCCAATTTACATTTTTATAATATTTATTAGGATTATTTCCAATATGTAAAACATTGTTCCATTTAAACACACTCTTGTCATTATTTACAAAGACTTTGTTCTCAACCTAATGGAAATTGATCTTTATCTATTTTTAAATTATAATGATTTTTAAATATATTGCAAATGTTGTTTCAGCAGCCTGTGTGATGTTTTCTCTGGGTTTTGTTGTTATTTTAGACATGGTTTGGTTTTTCTTGTTTGTATTTTGTTTAGTCAGTTTTAATATGCAAGTTTTATGCAATATTTCCATTGCAATTAATTTACTCCCCATTAGTTCTAAGCCACAAATACCAAATATGTAAACACTGCCATCTTTAAAGCAAGAACAAAATGACCATTATATGATAGAGCAAAAGGGAGAGATGGGTACCTCACGTGATTTTAAAGAAGTTTTCCTTGCATCTCCAATGGTAAAAATGTCCAACTATTTAAACCTCACAGTTAAAAGATTATTTTCCAACAGAATAACTACCATTCATTTACTTCTACGATATTAGAGCACAGAAATGGGGGTTTCACTGTGTTTTTGTTTGTTTGTCTTTTTCCATTTTTGGACAAAGTCCAACACACGGAAAAGAATAGTTCTGCCCTAAATGGTCTGCAATCCAATCAGACAAAACTACAGTTGTGTGCCAAATTCCAAAATTCAGATCAAACCAGTGTCTTCTGCTCCACAATCCAAAGAAAAGAAGAAGAAAAATACAATAAAGATCCCATCTCAAGACTGAAGTTTGGGTTTGTTTTTTTTTTCTTTCAATAATTTTCATCCTTCGGTTTCTCAGAATCAGGCCTCACATTTGTAAACCCAGCGTTAAGTATTACAGCTGCTCAAGCACACAGGAGAAAGTCGACTGCTGGTTTGGGGAAGGGAGGCAAATACTGCTGCTCTGCTACTTCAGTGAAAGAAAAATGAATAGTGAAGTTTTTCAGGTGGAAGGTACAACAGAAATGTATTTCCCCATGCAATTTTTTTACCTATCGAGGAGGAAAGTAGCAGTACAATTCTGAAATTCATTTGAAAAGGTTTAAAAAGGAAAGGACTCTGCAATTGGAGAGACCACTATGTCTGTTTCCAAAGAGGAGCATCCTGAATCTCCAGATCTGCATTCTCTCCCAAAGAGAGATCTCTACAATGCCTAGGACTCGGAGGAAGCCGTCTACAGCTCTTCTAACGATGTCAACAGGACCTGGGCATATCAACACTGTATGCCAGATTTTAATTATGGATAGAGTAAGCCTTCTGAAACACATCCTGGGTCTCTACAGGAGCCTTACCCTGCACTTCAAGCTAACGAGGTGTTATGATTTAAAAGGAGTGCTTCTAGTTTACTAGTAGGGAGAGCAGTCCACCCAACGAGTGGCGTACCAAAACAAAGTGAGAATCCAGACCAGCACTAAGTCTCCATGGGGCAGAAATGCTGGTTGATACTAAGCTAAAACATGTAAGTTTTACAGGGTGCAAAGCATGGGAAGTTTTACTACTTACAAGGACTAAGTTGGGTGAGATGTAGTGAAAAAAAACCCGCAGATCCATGAAGCTGATGCATTCATATGAACAGTGAGAGGTTAAAAATGAGCATGCTAAATGGAACAAAAATAGGAACGGAGCAAAACATAGAGACTCCCTAAGCAGATGCTAAGGAAGGCCTTTGAAGCAGTTAGTATAACTAAGTCTGAAACCAATAGGCTTATGCCTACTGAAGGACAAGGGTAATTGAAGGAAACCGTGATGAAGCAGGGAAGGAGACGGCAATAACCTCAACTGGGAAAAGATGATTCTATTAAAGTGGTCTTTATCCAACAACACACTCCTGGTGCTTTTAGTTAAGACTGTCATATATCTTTCTCAAAAGACTCTCTCCAACTAATGAGTCCCAATCTACACTGGGAATTAAGGCTCCTATCCACATATTATAACCACCCCCCCCTTGCCCCGGCATGTGTCGACAGCGCTCCGCTCACTGGTTTCTCTCACCTGTATGTATTCTCAAGTGGACCTTTAAGTGGTGTGATGTTCTGAAAGTTTTTCCACAATATGGGCAGTCTTTCATGGCAGAACCAAGGCTCCTGTCTCTCAGTAAAGCTGGCTGCTGGACTCCTACAGATCTCCCAGCTTCTTCTCCGATGTCTGCAACACAGAAATGTTCTCACATCACTTCAGCACATGTCAGAAGTTGTTCTCGCTAAAACTGCTAACGCAACACAAAGTTAAACATGTCAATACTACACCTGTCTATTTCATTCTTTAAATCTGACAGAATGCTGACAATTCATGTATTTTCTTGTTATTGTCTTAAATTATTTCATCTTTCCCATCATCATTTTAAGCAGCATATGGTACCTTTATATTGAAGTGAATTATACAAGAAAAGAAACAGCTGTGTCAGCAGCTGGTTTGATTTCTTCTTTTGCTTAGTTCCTATTAATTTTTCCCCAAAAAAGTTTTAGATTGTTGTTTTGTTGAATCTATTTAATAAGCGTGGTGAAAATCTGTATGCATTTGAAGGAAAAAAAAGTTTGCCTGGGTGTATTAAAACCTCCCCAAAGGACAGAGCTGCAGTGAAGGTGGTGGTGGGTGGTGGTGGGGTGTCCAACAGCGGTGGCAACGGCTACTCATAAAACTGATCAACCTCCTTCTGCAACATTTCAGCACTGGACACATGACCCAGTGAGAGACCGAATCTCGTGGGAAAGGCAATGAAAATATCTGGTCAGATGAGGGGCAATTCCTTCTCCCTCTCTTCCACAGCTCCTGAGTTTTCTCCTTCAATAGTCACAGCTACACTTATTTCTTTGCATCGTAACGCAAAGCCACTGAGACTCCAGGACACCTCTCTCCTGATAGTAAGAAACAGTCATTCCCAGCCACCTTGAATACGCTGCTATTATCCAAGCAGGCTATGAACAAAATAACTCACAGAAGACTGACTTAAAAATTGCCAAAATGTTATTTCAGAAGTCATTATTCAAACCACCCAAAACTCACCTACCATCCTTTACTTACAGGGTCATGTAATATCACACATTTGCATCAATTCATCACTTCACCAAAAGGTACCCTGGCAAACGCTGAAGTTTGGAACCAGATTTACTCTGCTGGCACGCCGCAGAGGTGCAAGACACGCGGACAGAGCGTCGCAGCCCTGTGCGGAAGCAGAGCTCTCCAGGTTATACTGAGGGAGGGAGCAGACAGTTAAAAACTGCAAGCAGAGGCTTGATTATTTCAACCATAAACTCCTGACTATAAATGTTCTGTCTTTACCCGTTTGATATGTAACTAAAGCTGTCAGGAAACATAGTGCAGTTTGCACAGCATTGCTTCTTAAATGGAAGTGATGGAACGTAAGAAAGACTTAAACATTTGGCTCTAATAAAAACTGTTCACACAGTAGCAGAGGCGCAAACACCAGGTTTCTGGAAAAGGTACCACTAACAGGCACTTCACTATTTATTATTAAATGGTCCCTCTGAACTAACTCACTTAAAGCTGAAAGAAGGGGATGATGGAGTGATTAAAAATATGTATGTGTGTGTGAATGCTTATCTTGTGTGCATGTAATCAAGCTATTGCTGCTTTTCAGAAGGCAGAATCCCATCGTTTTCACATCACATTCTCCTTTCTGATTGTTCTCAGACTGCAGAGTTCAAGCACAATATTTAAGTTAGCAAGCTAGTAACTGTCATCTTCAATTGTTCACAAGTATCTAAAGTAACAGACCGCAGGAGTTTATTTTCTCTTTAGGAAAAACTATCTAAGTGCTAGCCTGGAGTTCCAGTCCCCCTAAAGAGTCCGAATCTTCCCCTTTCCTTCTCCTCCGAGTTGTATATAATCATGTCGTAAGCTGCTTGGAGAAAAACTGAATTCCTGAGTGCAAAAAAGACTTTTTTCTGAAGTGCAAAATACAGAATGCGTGATGATAAACGGCAGGATTTTATTTTGGTTTTCAATAAATAGTATATGAGCATTATAGATAAATATATAGATAAAGCTAACAAGCCACTCAGGAGGAATTTACCGAATAAGTCTACTAGTTATGTTTTGCTATATGTCACTCTAAATGATGGCCTGTTATCCATTTGCCTTTTATCTTTCTATCTAGAATATGTGTGGCCCAATAAAAAAGAATAAATTTGTAAGATAAACAGCTCGCTTTGCAGATTTAAGAGTCTAATTTTCACTTTACACAAAATTGAATTTTTTCAAGGCAGCGAGACGATGGAGTTTACTCTAGCACTAATCCCCCTGAAAAAGCAAACTGAAAACAACAATGAAGCAAAGAAAGATGTGGGTGGTCTGAAGAGTTTTCTTTTAGATTTAAGTAGACATACAGTAGATAGCTCCAAAGGCTTTGCTCCAACAGGGCCTTACCTTGAAGAATTTTCCTTCCCACAGCGAAAGCATTCTTAAGACTTTAAAGCTGGGCTGAGGGGTTTTCTTTTGAATTCTTCTGCCTACAAAGCCCACCGAAGCGCTGGAGGCCATCGCTACCTGACTGAGCAGCTTTGCATCTAAGTTCTTTTATTTCAAGCAATGAAAAGCTACGTTCAAGGCTGCCGACTCCCCCCATCAAACGCTGCCCCAACCTCTTACTGGGGCCCCATTTTGGCAAATCGTACCTATCTGTCGAGGCACTTAAGTTGAAAATGTGCTTAACTTTTAAATGCATTTAAGTCTCACTGGCTGCCTCTGCTACCAAGGGGGGGGTTTATACTGAGTCTCTTAAAGCGATCTGTGGATAGTGGAGGGGAAAAAAAGTGACACAGCAAAAGGTGAACAGAGCAGCAAGGAGAAAGTTGAGAAGCAAACTGGTGAACTATGCCAACCCCGGTCTAAGAGGGCAATGAAAACTCTTCAACTCTACCAATACTCCTGTATTCACCACCCCTGCTATGCCCTCTCTCCTGCTCCTGAGACCCCCTTCCTGATCAGAAACTCTCAGCTCTGTTCAGCGGGGTGAAACTGGAGCGATGTCTTACAGGCCTGAAGAACTGGGATTAGCCCCAGCAAATTAATTTAATTTATGATTTACTCTGGATTTTAGCTATGGTTTTTGGGCTGCTCAATCCTGAGGATAAAAGATCAGGAAGGAAAGAGAACAGTTACTTATCTCACAGGCACTGCGGTTCACTGAGTTATGTGGTCAACTCGATGCACGTGAGATCAGACTGCTCTTTTTACCAGCTACTTCCATTACAGGCAGGTCTGCGTCCTGAATGTCTTCCTGCCCATCCCCACCTTTCCTGATTTGAGTGCAGGAAATAGCAGAGTATAAAATATTGCATAGATCTGCATGCTGGATGGAAGGCTTTCGAGCCTTGCCTCCGAACTTAACATTCGTTGAGCTTTAAGGAAAGCACGTGTTCATGGGACAAAGGCAACGCAAGTTCCCTTCAACGTCCCTAGCAGAAGGCAGCGACCAGCCACGTGACCAAAGAGCCAATCTGGCCAAAAAGGGAGCAAATCTATTTGCACCCAGACTGAAATTAAAATTAAGCAACCCATGAGATCAATATTGGAAAGACCAGCCCTTCTTCAGAGGAGCCAGATAATCCCCATAACCAGTTTTTGAGCCAGGAGCACTTTTACAGTAGCAGGGTAAAATAAAGTGAGAAACACACCAGTGAAACCTTTTCTAAGCGGGTTATCTTGGTATCAGAAATGATGCACCCAGAAATGAGCCGCTGCCAGAGCTGGCAGTGCCCTCAGCACACGGATGGAGATGCTACAGAGGCACAGTGCCAACCCCAGGGGATATTTCTGGGTAGGGAATCTACGTACTCGGAGCAGAAGTGACCTAGCCACTCATAGGAAGAGCAAAAGAAAAAAAAAAAAAGAAATTATTTGAAATTTCCCCGTATGTTCTGTACAACTCATCCACCTGTCTGCCCTGGGCCTACAAACATGACTGGGAAAGGACTGAGTGCTTTCGTAAAAAGAAACCCTCTCTCAGCTGCTTCGGTAGCAGCACTGACTTCGGCCACGTCAGCAGCCGGCTTTTCAGAGGAGCGCGTACGTACTCGCCCCGTAAATTTTACCAGCGTGTTCATTTGCCGCATGTACGTGGAAGTGCAGGGATTTGCAGAGAGGCACTTCCACGTTCAAAGGAGCTAAACCGCAGTCCCGGCGCGCGCTAAATTATCGCTGAAGTCAGTTGGACTTTGTCGACTCAAGGATTGCCAAATTAGCCAAAAGCAGGCGCTCGCGTGCAAAAGGTAATCGACTCCCAAACAGGGAATCACACTTAGGAGCATGTGCTTGCTCTTGCATATTTTGCAGACATTACTAAAGAGCCCCTTGAAAATGTGGCCAGAAGCCTTTAAAGCGACAGGGAATCCCAGGAAATTCCAGCGATCTGTAGTTCTTTAGAGCTGCCTCACTCTAAAGCTAATGAAACCACGTGCGATGGGAAGCGGTAGTGACCACGGGTATTTCTGATGATCTACAAACCACCCAGACTAGCTCACCTCGTGGCAGGAAAAATTATACCCTGAATCTGACGTCAAGAAGGGAGGCAGACGATGTTCAGTACGCCAACTGCTGCCACCTTTACGCGAGGATGCTTGGACTTGAACACCTCGTGCCCTGAGAAGCGGCACAGGACGCACAAAGTGTCGGGGCAAACACGCTTCACCTTTCTTGCCTGTTCCTTAGAGAAAGAGTTAATAATACTGAAAATAGTGGTAAATAGGAATAGAGGTAGGGATCAATAATTAACCATTTTTTTGCTTCAATTAGTACGCTTCGATGTACGTGAGAACAGAATCTGGTCCAGTGGTCATAGTTTGAAATTAGAATCCTACTAGCAGATGTCACTACACTTTTTTGCTAATGAAGTTCCTGACTTAAACCGAAAGAGTCTAATATTACAAAATATTACAGTTGTATTTTAGGCCTCAAGAAAGAGTTATTAATGTCTTAGGTCAGGAACAACTTGCTGTCTCCATTGTTTCATCAAGGATTTAGGTTTTATAATGACCATATATGGGAATCTTAAACTGCTAGGCATTAATATGGATTGGCAGAGAATTTGTTTAAACAGAGAGCTATTTTAGAAGAGCATTGGAAAGGAGGCCTACTAGTGAGAAAGCAGCGTTCACATTGTTTGTGTTGTGAGAAACAGAGATTAGACCAAAGGTTCCACTGGTAAATAAGAAGATACAGCTTCTGACATCAGGCTTCCCACCTACCCCTCCGAGCTACACAGGCGCACAAAAGGCACAAGCTGCCCTGCCACCGATCCGTGCACGAGCAGATTCAGAGGTAAAATACAACCAAAATTAAACTGGAGTAAAATGCCCATAACAATTTATCTGAGGTAAGGCTGGCAAGCTTTAGAAGGTGGCAAATGGCAAGCAGAGCCAATCGCTCAGGCCACAGGGGAGCTACCTGGGCATTATTTCAAGCACAAGAGAAAAGGAGCCAAAATATCCTAAGCAATTTCATAGTAACTGGTGGGCTGGTGACTTGAAGGCAGCACACGCCCCTTAAATCCCTACCTGCAGCACAGGACACACTTGAAGATAGGTGGTTTTCACACCCCCTGGCTGCAAAACACTTGGCAGGACAATACTGCAGGGTTCTATCTTAAGGCTTTTCACCGGGGTGCCCATCCCGAGTAACTCTCGGGAGCTGTATACACAGCAGAGAGAGACATCAGGAGACACTTAACCAAAATTAAACTTCAAACGCAATTTTCTGATTGCATCATTTTAGCTGCCTGATTTGCCTGAAAATCTGTGGGACCAAAAGACAAGAGAATCAGATGTAGTGCTTGAAGAAAAAAAAAAAAAAAAAGGGTTGGTTACTTGTCATTAACTTACAGCATTCAGTTTGGACTGAAAATTAAGCATATTGGAAAAGAATGATTTTTTTTGAGCGAACATTTTTAGCACTAGACCTTTTTAACTGTATCTTTTTTTTTTTTAAAGAAAGAAGACATCTTAAGCACCTTACACTATCTTTCATTTAACTGTTGGCAGAAGGAAACTCCCAGATGAACATTGGCCTGTGTCTTTCTCTTTAACCAGCTGAGTGATCCAAGCTTTTAATAAAGCCGTTCCAATTATTGTAAAAGTCATCTAGTACCTTATAGCCACAAATATTGACAGTTTATTGCACAACGCATTCATGACATTTGAAGGTCACATCATACATAATACATACACTTTTATAAAAGTGTCTGGAACAAAGAGATACATGATCAGCAATTACATCTTACCATTTGAAGGGATGATTTTATACTTACTTAAAATGAAATACTATCCAAAGCGCAAATTGTTAATAAAACAGAAAATAGTTAATTTTCTGTATTTATTATTTATCAGTAATTCTGAGTTCAGTTGTAGAAAACCAGCAGAATGCAGTTCATGTCCCAAGAAGATTACAGTTAAATAGCATTATCCTGCAAACCATCACACGTGTTCTTAGCTCGGCGTGAGAAGAAAGTAAGCTTAAAACGGTCCCCTCACTCCTGTGAACCTCTCCAGCCACGCTGTGCTCGATGAAACTTCAACACTCAGGTCTGAGCCAGGACCTTCGCATACTATTGAAATATTAGTTTTGATAAAATTGAATTAAAATGAAACTGAAAAGAGGGCTGAGGAATTTTTTTAATGCATGCACGTGCAGACACAGCGAACTTCAGCCTCTGCAGTGCTCGGGACTTTTAAGGCCGTTCTGAAACCACAGGCACGGGCACAGAGAGTGCACGACCACGAGAGTGCTTTGTCTTTGGTTAAATAGTCTTCACTTTTATGGTGTCATCACTAACTTCTGGAACCACCCAACGAGAGTTGAGCTCGCAGCAAATGACCACAGATCACTACAGTGTTCCTTTTGGCACCGTTCTTGCTGGTCTGGTTCCAAATCCTGCTCTTCTCTTTCCTACATGAAAGACTCTTCTGCCATCCGACCCCTTCACTGGCTCTTCAGTTCTGCTACTCCAAAATCATGGCTTTGAAATCCCACTTCCTTAAGTTGCCTGTATCACCGAGTTTGCCAGACGAGGTCCGTGAAATTCCACTGGACTTGTACAATCTTTCCCCAGGAAAAGCGGATGCTTTAGAAGAGGATGTACTTCATCATTTATCAGCACGAGGGGTCTGCTTGCTGAGTTAACACCAGTTACTCAGTCACGTGCTTCTGCTGGTTCTTGCTTGCTTCAGAAGCGCACATCTGAGCTGCCGGGACACCTGACTGCACTCCTCTGTCCAGAGCACGTATCTTCAAAAGCAAAGCAGACACTTACTCTTAGGATCAGCAGCGCTGGGCTTGAATATGTACTCACAGATCCTTCCTTGGCATTCTGTCCGTGTTCTTTGCCATCCATCCTCATAAGTTACTCTGGTGTTCATTTGTACTTCCGAAGCAGTGTTAGCACCCAAAGTTTCCGTACGACATACTTTCCGTGGTTTTCTCCTCCTTTTCTGAAAATAAGCTTCGACATTACCAAATGTTCGTGCCAACGGCGGTCTGTGATTCTCATGGAAGCCTGTCTCGCTGGTTTTCTTACCCTTGACTCACCTGTGTTAGCTTTGATCCTGTCACCTAAATTTGAAACGGGGACTCGATTGCTGACCAGAGAGGATGGGGTCTTTCCACACTTCATGCAGATGGTTGACTGCTTTTGGAGAAAATTCCAGTGGGGAATCTAAACAGAGAAGCTCTCCAACTGGACCATCTTTTGGATTTGTCTGTGCTATTTGTAGGCAGGTGTTCAGGTACCAGATGGCCTTAAAGCCCATACTACTCAGGTTATAGCAGCTTCTACAGGCTGTCTGCTTCATATTCCCATCTCTGAGATTTGCAGAGTGGCTACATGGAGCTTGATAAACACTTTTTACCTAGCATTGCTCTCCTGATGCCAAGGCTAGATCAGATGTCCAATTTGGGAGAGTTGCCTTACAGTCCCTCTTTAATTAAGTACTCCTGATCTCCCACTCCTGGGATGGATTGCTACTGCTGATTAAGCTCCAGAAGTAAGGATCTGTGGAGGCAATTTCATGAGGGAGAAAATGAAGTTGCTAGCTAATCAACTAAAATAACCATTAACTGGACTTCTGTGAATGGATATATTGCCCCCTTCTTGCTTCCATACTCATGCTGTTTCTACCACATGTTAGCATCTCTACTTACCTATAAACCAAAGGGGACAGGAGTACTTCATTATGACCTCCCATCTTGTTCCTGGACTACATGTGGGACACACAGAATCATTTGGTACACTACACTGTGAAGGAAACCCAAGCTGGGTCAGTGAGCTGTAGGAAAGGTGGTGAAGCTGGGTGGAAGAGAATGGTATCGAACCCATTTTCTCCAGGTTCTCCCCATGTGCCCAGACTCTGTGAGGTTTTATAAGGCATAAAAATAACACCCAGCTCCACATAGTTTTCAAACTGCATTAACATCTTTTAACAATCTTTTGAGAGCTTGTATGGAAATACCTAATGACTACACTAGTCAAGGTTGACCCCGAGGTGCTGGGCTTTAACAAACCCAAAAATCAACCAACCTGTTTTTTCAAGTCCGAACCACAGACCTGCCTACACGGTAAGTAGCCATCAGGTATCGCTGGAGAAGTTTTTGCACGCTACTGATTAAGAAAACCCTTTTTCGTTCTTATTGTCTTATCACAGGGTGGCAAAATCAGCATGGAAGTGCCAGTAGCGGGTCATCAGATTTGATAAAGATTCATTCTAATAAAAAAAAATGTAAATTATTTAAAATGTCACAGGAGCACCTTTCTGTAGATGCCAGTAAGAAAGAAACAAACAATAGGATCAGTCACATAAAAACAACTGGACAGGCAGCTAAATTACTAATTTTCCCCTCAAGAAAGTGAGGAAGAATTAAAGTCTGTCATTCCATTTGCAGATTACCGACTACAGAGGTGCTGACAGAGTCTCCACAAAGTGAATAACGTCACGGTGTGTGTTACAACATTTGGGTACGCTCGAGTCTTCGGTCACGACTTCTCCAGTAGCTCTATTTTCTTACTTTTTAGTATCCAGCGCTGCCTTCAAACTGAATGACTGCTCTGAGCTAATACAAACACCTCCGTAAATCATTTTTCTCCCTTTTTGCTTCTTTGGTACTCGCCACTTCAGCATAATCCCCAACTTCTTTCCCCATTTCACCAAAAATGAGCCGTACTCGAAGATACACTTATGAGAAACTCTGAACTGCTGAATCTATTTTACTAGCACCCTTTTTCTAGAAATAAAACACACTAATTACAGAAAGTTTGTTATAAGGGAAAAATAATGATTAAAATCATTACTTTTAATCTGGAGAAGGGATCTTTTAACCGTTTGCTGTGCTTTTCCCTCATTGGTTTACCGGCGTGTTGCGGGCACGCTGAGATCACAATGCTCTTTCAACATCTTTCTATATGAATGGGCTCATTAATTTTTCTTACACTAACCCTGTATCTCAAAAAGTACATTACTAGGTCAACTTGTGTCCATGTTTCGTACCCTGATACTACAACATGCTATTTGTGGGCTATGAAAATAGGAAAATGTGTCTATGGAGCTTGATCTATCAATAAACTGGTTTCCCTTTTCTGCTCTGGAAATAAAAATGTTTTCATCTGAACTATCCTGGTAAAAAAAAAAAATCATAAAAAAGAGGAAAAAAATACTCTTTTGCACACTCTCCCCTGATTGAGCTGAGCTTGTGGCAATAACTGGTTTAGGCATAGGCTTCAGTATGCTGGAATGATCCTGAAACTAATTTTGCATGTGTTGGAGTTGGACTGTGGCCATGCACGTCAGTATGCTGGAACAGAGTTATCTAAATCCTGAGCCTTATTTTACATGTGCTGGTGTTGGACTGTGGCCCTGCAATCTTTTAGGTCTCCATCTGTAGCTATCAAAGCCAGGGTGTGCCCAGCCACTTGCTGCTGCTCACTGCTCTCCTTCCACAGGGAAGCTGGAGGCTCGCAACCACCCTCCCACACTCCCGGTGTGACCGGGAGCTCTTCAGAGCCCTGGCAGGTCTCCTCAACCTTCCTCTAAAGCCTCCTTGCTGCCGCGGCCGGCCTTTTGCAGCACGTCACGCATCTTCTAGCGCTATAACCCGAGGTAGTGATTAAGTCCCCCATCAGTGCCGAGAAATATCGACCTCCCAGGCAGATGTTCCCCCGGCTTCAGCGGCGAGTTAATTCCTCTTTCAATAACACCAGGTAAATACAGCCCACTAAGTTTGAAGCAAGCTATGGAGACCACAGCTCCCAGACCGATGGAGAGCCCCTCCAAGTTTCCCAGCCTGACAGCGCCTTCCTGGCGACCATCGGCCAAAGGGATTTGAAGTCCAGATGGTCTAATCAGAAGCTAGCAGTTGTTTTCTTCTGGGGAAGGAGACATGAAAAGATCAGGCACCCGGAAGCCACGTTCCTCCAAAAATACAAGAAACACTGGCTGTGCACAAATCTGGAACAGCAACAGAGAGGCGGTACCGGGGACTGAGAGAAGCAAAGGTACAAAGCATTTATCACCACCCTGAGATGAACTGGTAACCTCCAGGGACATACGGGCCGGTGGTTACACAGGACAACGTTTCTGCAGTTCTTCTTCCACTTTTTTACAGTTCCTCCCCATTAATCCAACCGCAAATACGTATTTTAACCCATCAGGAGCATCTATAAAGTTAAGAGATAACCCAGACTAAATGATCTGCAAGCACATTTCTCTACCAGAAATGAATCGCATTTTGTCTCTATGGAGCCTACCAAACTGAGGAAACAACTTCACACCGAGGTCAAAATTAGATATTCAAATGAAGATTGGGCATTCTCCTGTGACTGGCCAGACACAAGGTGGCCCACTGTCTGCCTCGGAGACAGAGGAAGACTTACTTTGGAAGAAGGAGAGGTGTTCCATCTCTTAACTTATTAGCAATGCACTTTCTTCAAACTCCAGCGGTAAAAGAAATTCAAAACCCAGGTAGTCTGCATGCATGGAAGCACCTTTTGTTTAATAAATAATTCAACCGTGTATTCCTTTTTAATTTAAAAACGGTCTGACTGAATAGTCAACAGAGTGAGCTAAAGTTGGCAAAATACAGTGTTGAAAAATTAAAAAGTGTATTCAAGGCTGTACGCATTTGCTTCGCTTCTCATATACTGGAGAGACAGGCTGAGCTTAAGTTTGAGCTTTTTTCTTTGTCTCTTATAGTCCACACATACAGTCACATGATGCTCACTTGATTTTGAAAGCTGCCTTGCCCTGAAATTAGTCTGTCTCTCCTGCTGTTGCAAGAGAGCAACTCTGCTGCTCCTCTACCTCCTGAACATCGTCAGAAGAATCAGACGAAATGTTCTCCTGAGCTCCCATGCCCGTGAGGGCCACGCTTAACTACCCACCACCCCGGAAAACAAATTCGGAAAACATTCCAGAAATATTCAGACCACCACCTGAACGATGGTCCCATACATTAACAGGCGTCCAGTACGGTACAGGAAACATCTGGCTGCACACCATCGGCAGATACCGGTGCAGTGAAATCTGTGCCGGGGCCGAATCTGTACCGGCCTGCTGCGCCTGGTACTGAGAGATCCTCCCGAAGGCTGTCAGCGGCACACAGCACTACCTTAAGCATGAAATTACAGCCTGGTTCTGTAAAACAAAATTCTCAGCAGCAAGCAGCAGAGGGTGAGAAGGAAGAAAGCGAACGGAGTCAACTCTGACAGTTACCCTCCCGCACCTGATGGTGGAACCGAATTTCCTGAATCTTGGAGCAGACAGCTGTGGCAAGAGCTCCTTATTCACATTCCTGGAGACCTACCTGTTCCCCCCCATCCCAAAGCAGCAGCAGCAGGTACTTAACGCCTGCCTAGCGAAGCACAACATTCCAGTCTCCACTCTGCTGACTCCCATCCCCGTCAATGGATCTGCACTCTTTCTGATCAGCATCTTCTGAAGAGGTGACCACTCTGTAACCCTCAAGCGACATCCACCAACATGAAATTATCAGCCTGGTGATGCTCACGGGACATTAAATGCTGACAGGAGGAAATCTTATCTCAGAAAGGTAAGATATGCAGGGAAGAAGATCTTTGCAGGGAAGGAGAATAGGGGAAACCTAACCCTTAAAAAGTACTGTTGACTTTAAAGAAAATGGCCCAGCAGTAACATATCTTTCTAAGAGGGCATACTTATTTAAAACACACCTTCTTAAAGCTACAGGATGGGAAGATGCAGCTTAGGAAAGGCAGCTCAGACACCGGTCACATTTGGAAGAGACAGAAGTTTCACAATAGATCCTGAATAGTTCCACAACAGATGGAGGAAAACCAGCTTTGCACCACATTTTTTTTGCTGCTCTGAACAGCAGTAAAATTACCTGCAGTATACAGGGTGAAAAGACTGAGCAGAGCAGATAACACTTTGTGCAGATCAGAAACTTTCGGCACCTTGCTCTGTTGTGACAAAACAGCCTATGAATCCTATTTACAGACCCATTCTCTGAACGTGCCAAAACCTGAAGAAACACATCAGGGGAACTACAGAGATTGTTTAGACCCAAACTCCTACCCTGCAAGCCAGAGATTTTGGCCGGTTCCAAGCTCCCCTTGAGACACTATGCAATCCATACCACCTCAGTGGAGGGACTAACTGCAGCTCTGCATTTGTGGGCACACATGTCACTGTGCCTTTTCAGGATGGTTCTAGTGGGAGCCGCTCCAACAGCCTGGCAAGCCCACGTAGAATTTGGGACATAACAAACTGGCTTGCAACCGGTTACATTTGAAAGCTGTCTACAGTGGGACCGGCCAACATAACAAAGTAATGTACGGGGTTGAGAAAAGGTGAACAGCAGCAGCAACTGGTCAATGGAAACTGAAAGAGTTTCAAGAATGGTACTGGTTCTTTTCTGGCTCCAGATTCTGCCTTATCTCCCTGCGGCTACGCGCCCAGTCACAAGGGTCATGGGTATTTGTTTCAAAAAAGAGACCCTGGTGGCTACTGGGCAGTGGAGCTTGCTGGTACGTGGTGAAACATCTTAATAAAGGGTGGACGACCAAAACCCATCACTGCCTATCAGTCAGGGACGATATGCTGGTGTCATACCCAGTTTTACCATAAAACTGCAGGAGATTAGCACTGCGTATTTAAGATGAGCAACGATGGGAAGATGCGACTTAGAAAAGGCAGCTCAGACACCAGGCAGGAGGCTGCTGAGTGTTACAGATCAGTGGAATTTCATTCCAGAAAGAGCTGCTGGAGAGACCACCACCTGCAGTAGTGCTCCAGGGAGTACCCTTCACCAAACCACAACGAACTTCCTTCTCTGTACTCCGGGGATCTTTTCAATTACTGTTGGGTTTAGTGACACCGAATCACTGCTCATCTACTAAAATACTATTTGATTTTTGTTTAAAAGAAATTCCTTTCTTCTTTGATACACTTTCACCACAGTTTTTTTGAAGTATGAAAGTAAACACACAGTCCCTACGATGGCAATTTCCATTCATAGTTTGACAACTAAATGTTGCGATGTTACTCGAAACTCCTGCCTCTTATCTTTCATTTTTTCCTTGGGAAAAAACCCAGCACAGCACTGTCATCTATGTGAAAAGATACAGATATAATCCACCTATGATGATTGCAATTTTTGAAATTAAGACTGTGATCCAAAAATGGCAGGAAGAGCTACATTTTAAACACGGCTATTACAAGAAAGGAAACCAAACACAGTGATTCCCCACACATTTACCTGTGCTCTGATAATGCTTTGCAAGGCTTCTTGCTGAGAATGTTTTACATCAGTAGGTGTTATTAAAGATATTGCCTGAAAAATACACATTGTAAGACCATAGTCAAAGCAGAATTACAGACAGGAGATGGTATGTGTCCAGACCTTTCTTTGCTTTTCATCTATGGTGCAGAAGGTTTTAAGTAAGCAGAAGGTTTAAGAGTGGTTGTGGAGTCTCCTTCTCTGGAGACTTTCCAGCCCCACCTGGCTCTGTTCCTGTGTGGGCTGCCCTGGGTGACCCTGCTCTGGCAGGGGGTTGGACTCGATGATCTCCAGATGTCCCTTCCAACCCCTACCATTCTATCATACTACACAAAAAACCCACAACGAACAAACAAAAACACCAACAAAAAGCCAACCAACCACCAAACTGTAAATATTCAACACAAGTACAGCAGAAACAGATGCTTGAAATATGGGCTATAGAATACAGGATGCATAACAATTTTGTGCAGCCTCAGAAAGATGCGTACTGCATGCACACACATCCTTCTGTGCCAGGCCAGGAAAGGCATAGCGTAGTTTTGGAAGGGATGAAATTTACCTCTGCCTTCCCTCTCTTGAGAAATCATTCAGTGCAGCTTGTAGGAGAGTCCACACGTACAGAAAATATTGAGGAGTTGTACCAACTGTAGGTGACATGAGTAGAGGAACCAGCTTGGCTACCTTAGTTCTCTCATTTACAGTATAATTTGAACAGCAAAATCTAACGCAGGTGGCAACAAGTTCCAGGGCTTCTCTGTGCAGCAAATGCTGCAGGGAGAGCAGTGAAAGATCAAGGGCAGTGTAAAGAAGCCCAGTTCCCCCAGGCTAAGCAAGATGCATAGGAGTTGGGAGAAGCAAGGCTGTAGTTTGATGATGCTGAAAGATGTATGTACTTTTTTACATCCTCCTTTGTCTTCCTTCTAAAATCCAGGTCAAAGAAGGAATAGGAAATTCTTGGAATTCAAGCTAAACACTCCAAGAAAACAAACCAATAAATTTTCAGTGCAGTGAAGCTAGCATTTAACTTTAGGAACTGAAAAATGTAGTGTTTACTTTACTCCCCTTCTCTCTGCAGGAGCAAAATAACATCCAAGAAGACCCTTGATTTCTGTTACAGCTGTCTACCAAAGTGCTAGCAGCTCAGTGTGATCTAGCCTGCTGTAAACAATATTATAGGATTAGAGATTAGATCTTACTTATTAAAACCAGCATTTAAATTCTCTATGGGCTTTATTGGTAAGATCTCTACTGCAGAACTGCATGCGTTACATCCAAGCAGATAAATTAGAAAGGATTTAGAACAAAGCACTGCAGAATTACCTGTGGAAAAGAGAACCTGGAGCAGCGTAAGCATCCTGATATACAGGAAGCAAAGCAATCATGTGGACTCCAGTGATGACCTAATGAAAGTGTAACTGGTGAGATAGAGGAATGAGTGCTCAGCTAGAATAAAATGTTCTTATAGACAGGCTTACTGGTAACACTGAAAGGTTTACTAAAACAGTAGCAAAAAAACTCCAGTATCGCCTGAAGAATTACTGTAACCAAAACCTGGGGAAATTATCTTCACCAGTGGTACTAAAGAGCAATCTTGGAATCCATGGAAAAAGGGAAAGGATATAAAATCTGTCCTGCTGGCAGAGAGAAGGAAAATTCTCTGCTAGACGTTCTCCACAAATCCTAATTCCATGCTACACCAAAATCCATTGCTATGTAATAGAGTCTGTAAGAGGTGAGAGTTTCAAATGCAAACAGCACCAACACTGATTTAGTTCTGTGTGCTTTTCATCACAACCCTTTGTAAAGGCTTCTGAGTAACATGGACCTCTTGTTATAAACACGGCGACCACCGCACAAATGAGGTGAGTGGCCCAAGGTCACGCAGCGCTTTGATGACAAAGTTAGAGATGGGATACAGATAGTCCTCAGTCCTTCAGTTCTCCTGTGTTTCGGATTAGGTTTAGCTATGACAAACCCACAGTAACATGCAAGAACTGCACAGTTTTGTCTCTCAGTGCCTACAGCTGTCAATTTGGATCCAGCACGTCTAACTCTAATGACAGAGGTAAGGTTGTTTTCACATGTCTGATGGCACCTCATCCAGAGCGTAGTAAGAATGTAATTTTTTTCTGTAGCACACAAACACAGTATATTTTTCTGAAAGCATGTGAGAACCAAAAGTAAATTTTTCCTCTTGAGTAAACCCTCTGACATAATTACCATGATTTTATTATGAGATAGCCTGTGGTATCGTTCAACAAGAAGCATGTTTTTTCTAGAGCAACTAATAGTGGATTAGGCTTTCACATTAACCTTGTCAGCAGCAATTCTCTTCAGCAGATAATGAATTTATGTTCTGGGAGTTAAAATAGTCTGAGCAAATGGAAAAGGCTCAGAAAACTATTTTAGATGCAGCTTCCATTGTGAATAACGGAAAAGGCAGATACAAGACAACCAAAGAATAGTTTTGGCTGGAAGAGACCTTCAAAGATCATCAAGTCCAACCTTATTCCCCAGCCCTGTCAAAGCTACTAAACCATGGCCCTAAACACAACATCTACCTGGCTCTTCAACACTTCCAGGGATGGTGACTCCACCACCTCCCTGGGCAGGCTGTTCCAATGCCTGACAACTCTTCCATTAAAGAAATTCTTCCTAATATCAGCCTGAACCTCCCCTGGTTCAGCTTCAGGCCATTTCCTCTTGTTCTATCAATGCTGACTTTCTTAGCTAAGACACTTAAAGACAAGCAGGTTTCACTGACAGCTGACAAAAGTGTTCACCACTGCTTGTTTCAAAGCACTGCTGTGTGCTTTTAAGCTCACTCCTTGTTCTGCCGAGCTTCAGCGTGCAAGAATTGTTATTTACTATTACAAACTGATGTGTGGAACAGGTAACAGGTTGAGAACCTTTATACTTGGTACAGAAGAAACAAGACACCCAGGTTGCCTCCTCAAGTGGTGCATAATCTAAGCATAAGATGAGACAAAAGGTAGACTGGAAACTATGAGAAGTGTTTCCAGCAGTGCTAAATAAAATAACAGTCCTCAAATTATACGAATTTAATAGGGGGTGTATAAGACACCTTCTGCATTTTCCTGACTACAGCTGGGAACTCATGATCTCCAGCAATGTTTGTCTCTCATGCCATCTTATGAAGCTTGAGATATCCAGCAAGACAAACCATGACATCCACGGCACCCTAAAGCTTCCTTATGGTTCTGTCTTGTTACAAGACTTGGCTTGGAATGTGGTTGCTGTAGCAAAACTCCTCTTTCCCACAGTGCACCTACTCCTTACAACACAGGCTTCCATGGGTGCCTGTGACGTGCAGGATGTAATCCATTCCCCATTTGTAACTCACTTATGAGGTCTAGGCTGAGCCAGGTGTAGAGTACACGAAGAGCAAAGTGCCACGTGTCAACATGCTTCTCCCAGTGAAGGGTCTAGCTAAAAGTGGGAAATAACCACCGAGAACCTTCTCTGTGAGCTAAGAATTGTGTTTGTCCCAGACACAGACAGTTAAACTTCTGAAGTATTTCTAGAGCTGCAAAGCACTAAAAGTGTCAAGTCTTATAGTCCTCACCCAGCCACAACTGCCATTAGTGATCGCTTTGAGAAAAGCTTTTGCTAAATAAAAATAACAGGGGTTTTTTTCAAAACAAATGCGTGTCATCTTCACTTAATTTCAGTTCAGAAGGAACTTGCAAAAAATCCCTAATAGGTGAAAGAAAAAAAAAAGAAATCTGTTCTAAATCTAGGCAATATTAGCAGTACTGCAAGGTGAGAAGTACCTGGCCTTATCAACTGAATAAAATGACAAATTTGGGAAGCCTCCATCAAATTAATGAAACTCAAGTGCCACGAATTTCGTGATAAGCACAGTGTGGAGACTAACTCTGTTCACTACAGGATTCACAGCTGAACTATTTAGGTTGGAATGTAACACCACCACAGATTTCCAAGCAAACACCACATTTCACCATCAGCTGCAAGTTTGTAGATCTTGATACATGAACAAATAAGAAGACCATGTAGATAATGATCCTACAATTGAGTAACTTCTTAGAATATGTGTTTCTACATAGAATGAGATCATATTTTTCCACTGATGAAACTACCTGCAGTTATTGCCCTGCTCAGAAAGCGTACACAAGATGTCCCACTTTGGACCACAGAACAGTTACTAAATCAAAGCCCTTCACTATACTGTCTTCTCCACTGGAGGAATTATGCTCACCCTCCATAAAAATCCTCCCTCGAGGATTAATAATCGTAACATATCTATCAATGGAAAGATTTTACTTACTGAAATCGTGGCCCCGAAATAAGTAGGACTAAAATCTTGAATGATCAGTGAGTGGGACATGACCCAGCTGACAAAACCACAGTACAATATCTGGGGACCTATTTCTTTATTTTTTTTTTGAAATCATGACCAAAGATTAATGCTGAAGCAAATGGACTGATGAGGAAAGATTCTGATACACGGTAACTGAATATAAGACATTCTGTCAGCAGTCTCCCTTCAAAGAGCTTCAGCTCAACAGCTTTCTCCAGTTTCTACTGAAAAATTAAGTGTGCATTGAAGGTTACAAACTGAAGAACAAGCTTATTTTTAAGGTATCGGAAATGTTTTGACATGGATTCTAAACAAAGCATGTACAACAAATACAGCACCATACAAAAGACGTGCCTGGTTTAACGTTTCAAACTGGGAACCCAGCCCACAAAGTTTCACATCAAAACCAGTCAGAATTTGTGGGGGTTTCAATGGGAAATCGGGTGAAACCAGTATTTTGCTTGGAGTTCTGGGATCCAGCTGAATCCACAAAGCAAAACTCAATGAACACAAGGGCAAGTAGATTAAAGTTCTTTTTAAAAGAAAAATGTATAAACCCACCAAGTTCTGCAGTTATGAATGGCACCTCTTTTTCAGGTCATTCAGCACTAATCAAATACGAGGGAGATGGTTCAGGAGTCTTGTGGTTTCTGAAAACCTGTATTCATTAAGGTCTGAAACAGTTTAGCTGAAGCTGCTGCAAGGATATTTTGTGGACAGCACTACTTCAGTTGCAGTGTTACTTTCATAGACTTTGCTTAAATAGCTTGGAAAAGAACTTGAGTGGAATTAGATGAGGAATTTTTACATCTAACTGGGAATATTTGTTAATCACCCTGCCTTGATCTAAAGACACATTTTTAAGTTACCGTAACTTCTTCCACGCAAGACATGAATAGAAAGGATTTCATGGATACAGGAAGAGGAATATGAGTTTGCAAAATGACAAGTGTAACTTGATCCAACTGATTTAAAGAAACCCAACAAACTCCAAACCAGCATTAATACCGAGATTGCAGAAACCCAGTACCTCTCAGACTGAATTCACCTGCAGAATCTGAATAGGTGCTAAAGTGTGGCAGGTAACTCCTCTATCAAGTTAGGAGACTGGTGGTATGATTTAGGTTAATCACTAACTTCAGTTTTTAGCTCTATAAAATATCTTCTGGATTAACTGAGGTTAAATTTACATTGTTAATCCATTTTAAAAACAACCCCCTAACCCACTTTAAAAATGAAAAGCACTTATTGTCTCATCTTTGTCAATCAATCTGCATTAAGAACTCGGGTAGGGTTTGACTGCTCTCACTGTTCACACCTGTATCTGAAGGGTAAGTACTGAATAATCAGCAAACAGCTTGAAGCATAGCTAGATAAATCAGATGTTTCCAGAGGGACTGGTCATGACTGGCTTAATTTTAAAGTCCCATATCAAACTGCCATTGAAATCTCAAAGGCTTTGGTAGTTCTGTTTGAAAGGCATAGCAATCAGGAAAGGTATGTTTAAAAAAGGAGAAAAAAAGGACATAGAAATGTAAACCAACTGGCTTAAATTCAGTATTCAGAAAGAAACCACTGGGATAAATTAATCCAGCTAAGGATAAACTATGAACTAGTACAGGTAACATGCAGAACAGACCTGTGAATGATAAATCTTACAATTCTACACTAATTTGCTTCTAAAATCAGGCAGGATGGATGGAGAGGAAGCCAAAGATGCTAAATTTTAACCTTCTTCAGTATTTGACAGTGGCTCTCATTGCATTCTCGTAGGTAAGCTATAGAAAAAATGCTTTAGATTAAATGTCTGTACAGACTCTGCACAGCTATCTGAAAAACTAAACTCAGAGAACTGAGGATCTTTTCCCAGATGGAAAGATGTATAAACCTGCTGCCATTCAGCAGGTGTTTTCTAGATACTGAAGGGGAAAAAATAATAATAATAATAAATAATTTGATAGTGACACTACAGGAACTAAAAGGGAGAGAATTAAAATGTAAAATTATACTGCTAAATTAGAAAACCTGAAGCACACTAAGGGCAAGTGATTACATTTGGCAGAATAACTGTAAGAAGAATCAGGCTCTCCAGGTAAGTGATACTTGCAGAGGAAATGGAAAAGGCTTTAGTTAGTCACAAAAGCAGAACATAACAGTGGTGATGTGCCTTTGGAATAAGCATACACACAATATCCATATCCAGCAGTATTACTATAGCTTGCAAGACTTGTGAGGCAGTCAATCCTTTTTACTCTACCTAGAACTAGTAGAGATTCAGATGGAGCACTGTGTCCAGCTTGAGGTGGAGAAATCAGTGCCTAACAGGAAAGAGACAGAAAATCAGTGCCTACCTGGGGTAGGCCACACAGGAACAGATCCAGGGGGGGCTTGAAAGTCTCCAGAGAAGGAGACTCCACAACCTCTCTGGGCAGCCTGGGCCAGGCTCTGTCACTCACAGTGAAGAAGTTTTTTCCTCATGTTGAGG
>JANHFX010019619.1:0-17958 GCA_027560015.1 Chloroceryle amazona
TAGTGGGGATTGTTCTGGCCCAGGTGCAGGACCCTGCACTTGCTCTTGTTGAACCTCATGAGATTCACCTGGGCCCAGCTCTCCAGCTTGTCCAGGTCCCCCTTAATGACATGACATCCCATCCCTCTGGTGTATCGACAGCACCGCTCAGCTTGGTGTCATCTGCAAACTTGCTGATGGTGCACTCGATCCCGCTGTCTATGTCCTTGATAAAAATGTTAATCAGCACAGGTGCCAGAATGGATACCTGAGAGACACCACTTGTCACTGCTCTCCATCTGGACTTTGAGACATTGACCACTCCCCTGTGGCTGCGGCCATCCAGACGATTCCTTATCCACTGAACACCCATCAAATCTGTATCTCTCCAACTTGGCGAGTAGGATGTTGTGGGGACCATGTCAAAGGCCTTGCAGAAGTCCAGATAGATCACGTCCACAGGTCACCCCTTATCCACTGATGCAGTCACTACCACTGTGGCCTAGAATGAATGTAGCGATGCTGAGAGTTGATCTGATTGGAGACCAGAGCAAATATAAAGATTCCATTTTTATTATGTGTATCCAGTGTAGAATGTACTAGAAGCTAAACGACTGATTTGGCCAAGATTTTTGGACTTCTTAAGCAGCAAAAGTTTAGTGGAATATGAAACATTGAAGCTCTGTGACAGAGTGATGTTCCTCTGTGTGACTGATTCACTGCTTTTAATTTGACCCTGCCTGCACAAAATGAATACATTTTCCTCTCGCTTTTCAGGGGAAGAGAATAAAGGGAAATATATAAGTGGTAACACTCCTCATCTGTTTTTTTGTATACAAGTACCAACTGCTTTCTGCTCAAATAGTGTAACTCGCACATTGAAGGAAAGGCAGAATACTTTCCCTTAACTTGTATTTATTGTTGAGGATGTCTGCTTTTATTCCAGATCTGAACAATGTTTGTGAGCCAGAAGGTTTATGTTCTTTTTCAGTTTTATTAATTGATTTAGTAAAAAATACTGTCTCTCTTCACAACTCAGATAACATATTTAAAAAATAAACACATTTCCTAAGGTTATTGGGTGCTACCAACTTGCCACCTGTTTGTGCCAGTGCTTTCTGTAGTATTCATTGTTTCTATGGAGAGCTAGATCTTGTCCTGTAGGGCTTCATTAGTTATCTGTTGCCACCCAGCCGACTGGTTTTTCAGGCTGCTTTTCCAGACAGAACAGGAGAAGCAAAGAACGCCCCACAGGATCTGCCAAGTTGTGTTGGAACAATGTCATGCTCTAAATACAGTGGCTTCACTGGAATGATCAGAGAGACAGAAGGAGAAATAAGATTAAGAATGGAAAGAGTACTTAAGTGACCTCAGATTTACAGTTATCCTTGGATTTAGGGAGCTGCTGTGAGAATTTTACTTGTGAAACATACCCTGTCGTTAGGTACTCAGAAAGCAGTGAATCTGCTAAGGAAATGAACAATTTGGGAGTTTGTTTTGTTTTGTTTTTTTTTCCTCTTCTTATGGCTGGTTTTATGTCAAAAGGAAAATTTTAGTAAAATGAAGATAGTTTTAAATGAACAAGACATGAAATTTCCTTTCTCCAAATACTTCTCATAAATGTTAACAGAATGACTAAAGGCAAATAGCATTTGAAGTTTGTCTGCTGGATTAGATTTTTATAATAGTTCAGCAGCAGTTACTATGCTTAAAGATGCAGACATTACATACTATCTCTGAAAACACATGTCCTGTTATATAGGTGCATTATATCTTTTAGGTGACATTTTTTGACATGTTCTCATTTGGTCAGGCTGATGTCAATTGCAATGGCAGTACAATGAATTGAAGTTGGACAACATTTAACACCCTGAAAATGCTTGGTTTTTGAAGAGTGTCATATGCTAAAGCGCTTTTGCAGCACATGAATAATTGTTAACCCTTTTGGTACTGAAAGCTAAGGAAAATTACGGTCTTATAGTTCTCTTGTACATTCTCTGTTCTCTCTGGCTTGTTATGTTTTAGTATGTGTTTCATAGATCATGTTTTCAGGTATTTAGTGCTGTAATATCAAAGTTTCAAGTACTGCCAGTGGAGGCTTTGATTTAAACTCGGAATACTTTTAGAATAAAAACAATTTCAGAGCAATTTATGGTTATAATTGACAGCATTAGTCTGAACAAAGAATTATAATAATAATATACAGGCAAGCATTCTTGCTTTTTATTTTGCAATTACTTTTTTTTGTATTTTTCAAAATTCTAAATCATAGCTTAAAAAAACCCCAACTTTATGCTCCATTCATAGAATGCTAGATAAGTTTGTTATTTGAACGATTTTCTTCTTTAACTTCTATTTTAGTGGAGCTGTGGATCTCAAGGGGCAATGTTACAGAGAAGCTCATAACTTTTTCATGTATAAGGCAAAAGCAGGAGTCTGTCTAGTTCTGTATTCTGTTCTCGCAAGTAGCTCATAAAACATGACTACAGTGTGAGGTAAAATCATATGCTGGGACATCCATAGAACTTCTTCAGACAGTTCACATATCAGATGCTTTCTTGGTGCTATATGAGGCAGTCCTGGAGGACTAAAAGGTGCTTACTTGGTGCTTCCAGTCTTTTGTAGAAAAAATAGTGTTTGGTTTTCAAACCGTTACTTCATTGGCACTTGAATAGAAATTGAGGTGAAATTATTTGGTAGTTTCTGGAAGTTAAAAATTTTCTTTCTGTTCTAGTATATACTTACTTACAAGTCAGGCCCACCTGCAGAAGATAACAAGGCCAGTTCAGAGCCATCAGCTGAGAGCAAACAGCTGACAGTGTGCTGTGGATGACCTGCCAGTCATGCAGATACAAATAGCACTTGCATCCTCATGAGTGTTATGGAAGTGACAGCAGAGCATAATATATATAGCTCCTCTTAGACCTAAAGATAAACTAGCCAAAGTACACTTCAGTCTTGCTTCAGTGCTATAGAATGACTGTTTTTAAATTAATTGCAATGTTTTTCTAGTGTGGACAGTAAAACAGGACAAGTAAAGCTGAAATAATATTCCTTCTGTATTTTAATGCTGCATCTTTCCTGTATTCATATCCTTAACTTGAAGTACTTCTAAATAGACACTGCCAAGACAAGGTGTTAGTGTATGTCTAGATCATTTTCCTTTCTGATATGCAAATTTAAAACAAAATTTTGGAGGTTGTATGTATAACTTAGTGTATATCTAAAGTCTGGGTTTTACAACTCCTTATATGTCTGTCAGCACGTTTAGATTACTCATTGGAATGAAAAAGAAACCAGAAATGAGTCATGTTTGATTTCTGCACTACCTCTTTCTGAAAATGCACTTCTGTACCCCAGAATCTAAATTCTGGTGCTTTTTTAGGTGGAGAGAGAACACCTTGAACTTTCAGCTCTTTTTTTTTTTTTTTTTAATTTTTTTATTTATTTTTCCTATTCCCTGATCACAGCAGAAAAGAGGCATAAAAAGCTACGTTGCAAATTCCACAAATTTTCTATAAATAAATATTTGTGTAAATTAGCAAATTATTGGATTATTCAAAACTTTTTTCTTTTTTCCTGGCTTTCTCCAGCTTGGACAAATAATCAAATTTATTTATATGTTAGTAAGAGTTGGAACTCTAAACCTTTAGCCTGATAGCTGACATTCCTGAGCTCCTTGAATTAGATGAGCAAATACTGGCTCATCTCGTAGTCAAGCTTACAGTTTGATCCCTCTCCCTTTGTCTTACTTGGCTTATATACAACATAGCAAAACTGTCTGTATAGAAGCTTTTAAGAGTTAACATCCTACAAATGCACAAATACTATGATGCACTTTGTTAACAAAGTGTAGGAATTGTCAAATGTGCCTTTGGCAATTAGAAGTGTTACATGTATGCAATGCATGGTAACTCGGCTACTGCCATCTCCAGAGCAACGAGGCTTGGGTCAAGCTCTAATCCCTGTTAAATTCTGGATTTTGTTTCACGGCACATTAAGGAAGCCCTTTGATCCAGAGATCACATGTACTTTGGCCTTTGTGCCCCACCCCTCACAATTTTAGCAAAGGAAGATTTGAGCATTGTAATTCTTCCGAGGGAGGAGGAATAGCAGGAATTAGATGAACACAGTTGGTTCTGGAGTTCAGAAAGTCCACAAGTAAGATAGCTTAATTTAAGTCAAACTTGAGGGCTACAAAAGCCGTTCAGAACTTTGACAATACAAAGATAATAATTTATTTTATTTTATTTTTTTTTAAATCTTTCTGTGTTGTTTTTGGTAATACTGAAGAAAGCATAGCATAACAACAGTCTGCTGTCTGGCTTTATCACTCTACCTCATTTGTAACTTTCTCTCCAAGACAGGAATATTTGTGGGTTAGTTAGATTTTTACTGCCAAAAAAAAAAAAGAAAAAAAGTTACATCTTGTGACAAAAGATCAGCAATATCATAACTTTACATTTCGTGGCTGATATTAAGGTCGGTATGGGATAAAGGATTCATTTACCCTGGTACGTATTTGAAACAGAATGTTAGAAGATATTAGTAGTATTTCTATGGCAAGCTTCAAGTATGATTTGATGGCATTCAGAAGATTAGAGAAGGTTAGGTAAAGGATTAGTTACATCTTTGTGCATTCCGTCCATTTCCAGTATGCTTCAACCCAGCTGGATCCCTTGCTTGGTTAGTTTTATTGATCACATTATTGTTGTAGCGTTAATGTGGAGCCAGTGATACATGAGTGTATCACTAGAGATGTTTAACGTTTCTGAAGCTATGGATATAATTCAGGGTCTGACTTAAACTCCACTCTGAAATGCTAGACTCCACTGTAGAAATATTTGTACCTGTTTAATTTTGACAGAGCAGCAGGTTGCTGCTGCCTCTTCTGCAGGCACAGGTAAATCATTTTCAGTTATTTTTAATGCACCTTCCCCCTGAGTTAACTCGACAGATAGTTTTAAAGCCATACTGAATAGCTGATTAAAAAAAAAAGTGCAGATAAAAACACATGAAAAGCATTAGGAAGTATAATTATAGGAGTCATTAGACAGCTCTGCCTGTAATCTAGCTGTAAAAATGTAGCAGGTAATGAGCTGCTGGAGTAACAGAAATACTGTGAACAAGTACGTAAATGTTTTCATTGTTGGGCACCCCACCAATTCTGTCTTCGGTAGCTATTTGAAGTGTGAAGCTCACATCTTGGCTACTGGGGAGGAAATATTTTGCAATTTCATTTTGATCCAGTGGTTACTGTTTTGCCTCAATGTTGTTGTCTTCTGCCCTTCTTTATTTGTAGGATTTGCTTGAACAACAGTAGGGTGAAGCTGAGATGATTTAGTACTTGCATCAGGGTTCTGACTAACATTTGTGAAACTCAACAGTATTGTTAATTAAATTCTACTGTTTATGTAAACTGTTAGTTATGATAGAGACCCTGCCATTGTATGCCTGCAAATTCAAGCAATGCTGCATCAATTTATATTCATAATTTTTTTCTTTCCTTTTTTTTAAAAAAAAACCCATAACACTTAGTGATGTAGATTGGTATATTTTAGTCTGTGTTTAGCTTGTCTCTTCTGATCTTGCTTAAAATGAGTTACGTATACTCCCTATGACTTGCCTGCCAGGTGAATTTTTAAAATGAACTCTTTCTATTCTTTAAAGCATTTTGTCATCATAACAATAAGTTTTGGGTTTTGTATTGAACATTTTGCGAACAACTTAATATTGAAGCCTCCTGTTAAAACTTGCTGCACAGACATAGTTATGGACTTCGGTGGTTGATTGAGAAACAATTCATGTATGTTGAACAATGACAGTCCAATTTTTTTTTATTATTATTATTTTGGATGAAGAATAATAACTTGGAGATGAAATAGAAATTCTTTTTAATGAAAGTTGCTTGATGGAATTAGGATCAAGGAAAATAATACGGTGGTGAAATGTCACAATTTAGTGTTTTGGGAAGCAAACATCAGCATGCTCTTAGTATGAAGAAATAATTTGAACCATCTGTGATTCCTGAAGTTCTTGACGGTCATGTTTTTAAAGTGACTTCACTAAGCTGAACACTTTCAACATGTGACATTATCTTCATTATCTTTCAGTTAATAATATTTGCTGTAATCTATTTGTGAGTGCTTTGCAAGATGTGTTCCATCATCTGGTCTTCTCTAAACATACAATGCAACTTTCATCTTAAAGATTTCATATTTTTTTTGTGATTGAGAATTTGCATGCTTCTAATTGACAAGGTTTTCTTGTAGTGCTGCTGCTGTACGTTTGTACACTTGTGCATACATAGTACTTGCCATTGCTTTTTCTGGCTTACACCCTTTCGAGAGACAGATGTACAAAATGCGTGCATGGCTAAGGCTAGGAACTTCTACAACCTTCACCGCTTAAGGAAGTTTTTCTGGAATCATTAACACTTACCAGCTTCCTTATTTTTGTTTTGCCTAAAAGCTCAGATGAGGAAAGAAACTTAGGTAGGTTTTACACAATTGAATAAATACATAGCAGGAGCTTTAACACAGCTTACTCTTAGGAATAATACGTCCAACAGGCTGAGAGAGATGGACTGGTGACCAGTCTGGCCAAACTCAGCATGGGATTGCAACGACAGTGGATGCATTGCAGGAGCTTGTGTTCGTAATAGTTTAAAAGTGAGAAGTTTCACCCCAGTTTCTCAGACCTAGCCAATTCTTGGCAAATATAGTAAACTACTGGGGCACTTGTCCCATGGCAGATTTGGGAATGCCAGGACAACAGCAGCGGAGTAATAGAATTGATTGTCACTGTACTTATCAGTTTGAGAAGTAAAAGTTTGGCATAAAATGTAGAATTAGTGGTCTGCAGATATGCTTCTCTATAAAGACAGTTCACAATTTTATAGTGCGTTTCATTTCTTTCTTTTCATTTTTGCTGTTTTATTCGTTTCAAGCAGATCGCTTACAATTTTATTTTGCCTTATTTCTGCAGGACTGGTAGTTTGGATCTCAGTTTGCTTGGCTTTTTCAATAATTATTTGGATTTTTTCATCATAGAAATATATTGGAGAAAAGGCATAGGGAGTCAGTAGTGACATTCAGATGCTATTGTGTATGGCTGCCACTCAGCATTGAGTGCTTAATACAACTCCTGAAAGGGTATTGTGGAAACAGATTGCAAGCCATGTAGCATTCCAGATCTTACACATAAAATATTTTTCCTCTCTGAGTTTGAATTTATATAATTCATCTACCGGAGCACTGGAGGAAATAAAAGTGTAACTTGTGTTGTAATAGATTTTATTCCAAAAAATACTGTTTAGTAACTCAAAATAATCCAAAATTGTTCTGAAATAATGAGAAGCCGAAACACAATATGATTTTTCTTCAGGCAGCAGACAGCCCAGTTCTGAAATCTCAGACTAGTTCAATTTGGACCTTGAACTTTTGTGTGTGAGAAAAACATGAGAAGAATATTTTTACAAACCTGTTACAGCATCCTAACAGCATTAAGATGTGTTACGTTACATGTGCATATCCAGGTTGAATTCAGATTCCAGTCTCTCTATTTTCATGTTTGCTTTTTTTTTTTTCTCTAGGAATGCCAATCTCTTCTTTGATACTGACTTGAGAAAAAGGTTAATTTGACTTGTGGTGTTTTAATAAATAGTCTGCTAGCAGTTTGAAAAATTGTGTAAGGATTTTTTGTTAATATAGTCAGAATTCTGTGGTATAAGAGCACGAGAAGATAAATAGTCAAAAGCATGCAATTTATATTGTATTTAACTGAAATACTGATAGAGATTTTTAGAATGAGTTTTTCATGCATAACTGAGAACAAAGTGGTGTCTGAAGATAAATCAACCACAGCATCTTAAAAAAGCCTGACAGTATCAGCAACTGAAACATTGTCCTTATACTTGGCTAAACTAGGATGTTTATTTTATTTTTTTAATTGTTTGTTTCTTTAATTCTAAGTGATCAAAACTGTATCTGACTGTTCTGAAATGACCTAATGCCTATATTCTGATTATGTCCTGCCTTTATCAGTATCTGTTGTCTCAAACTGCTGCATTGTTTTATGATGTTTTTAATACTGTGGGAAAATTGAATAAAATCGTGCAACGTTCTTTACCATATTACTTGATTTATTTTCTTTTTCCTACTTTTTGCATTGAATGACAGCTGCTAGCCGGGATGATAGCAGAACCTGCTTTTCTTTCTGAGTATACTATCTTTGCTTTGGATCCCACCAAACAACCTAAGCCACAGAGTGACGGTGTGGTGAGTCCTCCCACCCCCCTTAGTGACGCCTTTAGCAGGGGGAGGAGAGTCCTGTACTAGAAGGCAAATCTAGCGTTGCTTGTGGCTTCTTCTCACAAAGGCATCTATCTTAACTACCCTGTTGCTAACCCTGCACTAAATTTCACGGGGATAGTACCTGATAGCTCCTGGCTGGTGTGCTGTATGATGGGAGTTTACTGTAACTTGCAAAAATTAACATGTTTTCTATTACACAGGTAAAAATGCTCTACACAACTTTTAAATAATTGTTGCACAAGTTTGTACGTTTGTTGCATAGAATTCATTATACCATTGAAAGTCTTCCTCTTTGTTTTTATGTATGTTGTATGTATTTCAAGATAAATGGATATGCTAAACAGTGAGATTGGTTTGTTTGGGGTTTTTTTTGTCTAAAAATTACATGCTTTTTGCTGTGTACAGTGAAAGCCTCACAGTGTATTTTACTACTAATGGTAGCAGGAAATAATTATTTCACATAGACACTGAAATTCATCTACTTCTAGCTGGTAACCTGGCAGCTATTATTGTGAGGGTAGTCTTTGCTTTAATAGGATGTTATTTTTAAATATTTTTCTCTTCCTGGAAAAGTTGTTTTCTAGTATAGAAGTGGAGAAGCTCAGTGAGAAGAGAGCAAAGAGTGGAGACAAAGCAGGCATAGTGAGGAAAGCAGCCTTCTGCTTTCTAACCTACGCACATCCAAAGCAGTGGTGTTCTCAGCATTGTCACAGGACTGGATGGCATCATTCACATGCTTCAGAGGCGTTGCATTCCAGAGTCCATAGTGATATAAAAAAACAGTGGCTTTCAGAATCCCAGCTCTTTCTCATACTTGATGATTACTTTGCTTTTCCAGTTCAGCAAGGGCTTTTTTTTTTCTGCTTACGCAGAGGCTGAAAATAACATCACTGAAAGCTGTAACAAGTTAGAACTTTGATAAGCCCATGGACATAGCACAACGCACCATGTTGTGCTGGACTTGTTTCCTCAAGCTAAGCAAGACTGGAAAGATTGAAACAGTGATTAAAAAGGTGATCTGTGGAAAAACTCTTCATTTGTTGTAAAGAGTTATGCTTGTATAGAGTGTGCCCTTAGAGCATGGATTCATTATCTGCTCTGTCATGGTGCTCTCAAGATTGAGCTTTTGAATGGGGAGCAGAGAGGACATTCAGACTGTGAAGAAATAGTAGTTTTGAAATAATTACTAGATTTTTACTTCTAGGTGTTTTGACCATACTCTATGTCACTACTTAAAAGTTTCACTGCAGATTTAATTAAGCTCTTCTACACTTACAGCAGTAAACAGTTGTGGGCTGCTTTTCAGTATGCTGCAGAATATCCTTAGTACAGCTGCATTTCAAAAAACATATTTCTGTCAATGCTTAAATGTTGTCTTTTAGTATATGCTGGAGTAGCAGGAATTGCTGACTTGCATATTGCTATACAAGACTTCAGAGATAGCAAATCATTATAACGTAAGAGTTGTTGTTAATGTGTTATCAACGTGTATTAATACATTACATTACCTGGGAAACTGATTTTGTTCTCAACTTTTTTGAAGGCTCTAGAGCTGTACTCTCACAGTAAGAATTGGGGGGAGAAAACAATGATACAGAAGTTCATAGGGAAGAGGGGTCTGATTATATACAAATATATATTACAAACCCCCACATTATATATGCTTGAGAAACTTAGGTAAACTAAAGATTCAGGAAAGTGAAAGTTTCATCAACACACACCAGTTCTTATTATTTCTGCTAACATGGACCAATATTTTAACTCTGTGTGTGCAAACGATATGGGATCCAAGAGAATGAGCATCAGAGAAGTGACCATAATGTGGATTTTTTGACATATGTATAGATAGTTGGTATAAACACTTTACTAAGCTGCGTGAGTGTTGTTGCATGAAGAAACAGTTCAAATAATCTTAGACAGAGGTTTTTTTAAAGAAAAATTAAAGGAAAATGGGAGAAGAAAATGTGTAGTAATCTCTCCTTCCTTCCTCCATAATTTACTCCATTTTAGAATATCTGAGAAGGAGGGAGAACAGCAAAATGTTTTTAAATGCATGTATTTAAACTTTCAGTCTTTAGGCTTACAAATCTATTTAATACCTTTGAGAAATAAGATTAATTCATCTGCAGTTCAGAAATAGGGATCATTCTGTGGTTTTATGAAGTAAGGAAGCACAAGTGTCACTAGAACATCCTAATATGCTCCAGTTAAAACTGAGCTGTGGTTTATACATCTGAATGACAAAAAGCCACCTTTTTATTAGAGATTGTAAGCACAGTTGTGTGGATAAAGATACAGTTGTGTATGTTCTGTGGGTTTGTGGAGGAAAGGTTTCTGTTGCTCTCCAGAAACCTCGACGTATCTCTTTTTGCTTTAAGGCTTTCAAAAGTGCCAGCCTGTGCTCTGTAATTGTAGTTTTGCTGAAACATCTCATAAAGCTTAGGAAAGACTGGGGCTTTTAAGCTCTTCAAAGCCTCTTGAGTCCATACTTACATAGAGCAACTTCTATTCATGTTTGCTTTTTATTGTATGGGCACCAGAATATGGCCCTTTGCCCTAGGGCACAGTGATTTAGAATTCCAGCAGGTAGGTAGATACCTGTGGTGGTCCAGCTTTCATATAAAAAATTCACTGTGTATCCCTTTTATGATTTATGCCAGAAGAAAGTCTGATCCCAAATAGAAAGTCTTAATTCCAAACAGAGGTTCTATTTCTGTTCATGCATGAAAAATGTCAGCACAATTAATTTTTAAAGTGGTGACATTAATTTTAGTCTTGAAATGGCTTTTTTTTTTTTTAAGGATCTTCATAGATCTTTAAGTGGATCCTTCATAAGGATTGTCATAGATTCTTAAATGGCAGCTTGTTAAGGATCTTAATAGAAAAGAACAGTATCTGTGGCTTTTATATTCACAAATTCCTTATTAGATCTGATGAATCTACTTAATATTGTGTTTTAAAATAGATCTTAAGTATTATTTAATTACTCTTATGAAATTATGGAGGGTTTGTACAATCTTTAATTCTCTTTATGGGTAGCAGAAGATAGGATTTTTGAAAGAAGTGTTTGTAGTTTGTAACTCTTGGTAAAGAGTTCCTCTTTATCAAAATTTTCTTTATCAAAGTCTTCCTCTGTTGTCAATCCAGTAATAGCATACTAGATGTTTTCTAAATTATGAAGGAGGAGGTAGATTTTTATTTGGATTACCCCTATTTTTAAATCTCCAGTTAGGATATGAAAAAGAACAAGTAATGGAGCTGAGAATAAAATGGAATGCTTTAGTTTAAAACCCAGTAAGAGCTCTTAATCTATTAGGAATAAATCCACTGGAACAGGATAGTGCTCTGAAGCAGAATACAGGTTTTGTTCAAGCCAGATGAAGCACAATTTTCAAATCAGACTTCTTGTATGACTGGTTATTGCTATTTGACTTTGAATCCAGGTGACTGCTCATTTCTGTGGCTTCCTTCACTTTCCATATTTCTCCTTCTTCTGGGGTATATTTGTACTTTGTTTGCTCCACGTAAAACCTTTTCTGAAGCCATTTTATACTGAGTAATGCCTCTTCTCCATTTACATTTGTGTGCTTGTCTGCCTATCCACACCGAGTAGAAGCTGTGGGTGTAATTGTGGCAAATACATGGATGATTATGATGGGTATTTTAGTTGTATATACAGCTTTACAGCTTGCATATAGCTTTCAGGGTACCTCTTAATGAAAAATTCAGAGTGACATAGCTTTTAGCTGTATTCCTTGTATTTTGTTCAATATGTTTCAGTGCTTTGCTTCTCTCGGACAAAAAAATCACATCCAAGATTGTTTCTAGCACGCTTCACTACTACAGTTTGACACTGGATTTGTACAGGTTAGAAAACACCTGAACACAGGAAAAGCAGGAGAGACAGACTGGCAACAGAGATGTTGCCAACAAAACCATACAACTCAACCCCAAAACTATTGTTTTATGTTGTGTTATTTGGGGTTTTTTTTGGGTGTTTGTTTTTTTTTGTTGTTTTTCTTTAGGAGTGCTGAGGAATGTACTCGTGAAGTTTTGCACAGGATGTTGTTTTTCTGAAAGTCTTAACTTTCTTCCTGTGCTTATTTGAGGTCATAAACAACCTGTTACCAGCAGTTTTTCTCCAGGTAGTTTTCACACACCCAATTCCCTTTCCTAAAATGTACTTAAACAGAGAAAGACAGTCTGATTGCACTGTTACTCATGTTGGCTGTAAAAAAAACTGGTCATCAATTAAAGATTTTTTTCCTGCTATCATTTTGTCTTTTTGATGTTTCATTGATGCGTGCATAAATGTTCCATAAATAATCGTTATGAATAATTGGAGATGTCAGCATTTGCAGTTGTCTCGTACTAATCCACACACACATAGCTGCTTTGTAGTTCTCTATATTGCAGCAGTCTGTTTTGAATTTAACAAACTAGCTTGTTTGCATGAAGACATCATAATAAACGTTCCAAAGTAAGTACTAAAAATGCAGGCAAGGCTATTTGTAGGATGCATTAAATCAGTCTTTGTAGCCTATTCCTTTTAACAGTTTCTTTTCCTCCTGTAGAACTTAACTAAACCACCAGCTCCCAGACCCACAGAAAACAATGGCAGTGGCCCAGCCTCCCCTCAGGTGCGTTTCCTCTTTCACTGGTTCCTCTTTGTCTTAACAATGGCAGGTATGATGAGTACTCACCTGTCAGGATGCTAGGGTATTTTTTTGGGGTGCAATCCCTTCAGCTGGTGTTAAAGGGTTGTCACTGATGCATGGAGCTTTTTTGCGTAGGGACAGTTTAGCAGTATCTGTCAGTTTAGCAGTGTGCTGTTGAGGTGGTCACGTCACTCATGGTCACAGCCAACATGGCACGCAGACTGTTAACTTCGTTTTCAAAAGCAGAGGGCATATTGCATGGCAAGAAAGCTAATTTCTAGCTCATCAGGCTTGATGAGACTCTTGAATAAGTTGTTCTGGTTGAGGATGTCCCTGCTTACTGCAGGGGATTGGGCTAGGTGACCTTTAGGGGGTCCCTTCCAACCCAAGGCATTATATAATTCTATGAACTGAGATATTTACAAAGATTGTCACTAGTGATAAAAATGGAGGTCATTCTTTAATATGTCTCAGGAAAAGTTTAGCTTGCTGGAGTGGGATTAGCAGCGGCTCCTAGCACACGTGGCCCAGCATTGATTATGGGAGCAGCACTGTGCAGTAGGGTTTTCAAAGCACTTCTGTAACACCAGCAGTATATGGTACCATGTCACAGAACTGTTTGGTTTAGAGTAACCCAAGTACTTTAGCTGCATAAATCAATAATTGCACTTGATGTAACAATCATAAAGCCATTTAAAATGAAATAAAACCAAGAAAAGGACTATTTAAGATGGCATGCTGGAACTATCATACAAGGGCTTTTACAATAAATTTGTTCTCTTAATCATAGGAAAATATCTCTGTGTGTTTGAGATAAATACAGTCTTCTGTTATTACATCAAGAAGTGAGTCCCAATAATTTATTTTTTGTTGTTTTTTTTTACATTTTGGACAACAGTAAATGCAACTATTTTAGTTACATTTTTTCACTTTTTAAAGGGGTTACACAAAAATGCATTCTTTTAGAAATTTAAATCAGAGCTGTAGCTTACTGGATTTAGTTGCTGTCTGAAATTGCCCACATGTGGTAGTTGCATGCTTGATATTTCTGCACAAGGAGATGGTTCTTCTAAGGGAGTGGTGGTAATTGTCATGCATGTGTTAGACAGCAGTCATTCCTTTGCCCAGGTCAGGTCTCTGGTGCCTGTGCTTTACTGTTGCTGCCTAAAAGCAGTGCCGAAGTAATTGCTTCCTTTGAATTTTTTCAGACTGACACTCAGTCTTTCACCCAGAGGCTTCAGCTCCGAGTTCCCTCCATGGAGACTTTGTTTCGAAGCCCCGTAAAGGAGACCCTGTTCCGCTCTTCTTCTAAGGAGTCCCTGGTACGAACGTCTTCACGGGACTCACTGAATCGACTGGACTTGGATGCAGCCGGTCCCACCTTTGATCCACCATCCGACATTGAAAGTGAAACGGAAGAGCCGCTGGGGAACATGGACAGCCTCAGCAAGGAGCAGCTGCTGCAGCGACTGCGTCGAATGGAGCGCAGCCTCAGCAACTATAGGGGAAAATACTCAGAGGTAGGCAACGTTGTGACTGATTTACCTGGAGAAGAAGGGAAAAAGATGAGGCTAACAAATGCTGTAGTTGGGGGTAATTTTGTTGTTTTCTTATCTGGAGTAACTGGATCAACTTACAGCTAACATGGAAGGTTCTTCTCTGGCAATAAATGTGGAAATCCTTTACTTCCTTTGGATGGAAATAATTTAATTTTGTCAACAATAGAGATTAATTAGTGGTTACTCGCCCAAAGTAGGCCTATGATGGTTTCTGCTGAAAGCAAGGGGTGAAGTTCAGTACAGAGGTGAGTGTGGCTTGTGCTCTTGTGACAGCAAATTGACTTTTCTTCTGAAACTTATTCTTGAAGTGCAGTGCAGTGTGATAGGCAAGCATTTTGTTTCCAATAAGTAAGTTATGTTCCCCATAATTTCCAGCTGGAAGAAATTCATTCAAGGACTATTTTTTTGTTGTTATTTTAGTGAAAATCAATGATACATGTAGTTTTGCTACTTATTTTCCAAATTGCTGGGCAAAATAAAGCTTTCCAAGTGGTGGATTTTATTCTGCGTGTGCGTTGTATTTAACACTGGACATGTATACTTTTTTTATGGTTCTTTAAATGTTTGCTGCCCTCGCATACAAAAATTCCTTTGCAGACTTTTCGCTATTAGTGTCAAAATTCTTGGAATCTAAAATCTGTATATAGCGATGACAGTATTCAGCATATACCTGAAAAAACAGGTTTTTTTCCATTGATTCAGTAATGCTTGTCTCCCATTAATTTCTCATTCCCTTACAGCACATATAATTTTTTTAAAGGTTTATGTAAACAGTGTAGCTAAAATGAAAAATCTACACTTTGTAGGTTTATTTTGGTGTCGGGCGGTTGTCGATTTTTCTTTTTTTTTCCATATAGTCTGTCCAGCAAGTCTTAATTTTCCTTATCAAAAATACATTTTTTCTGTTTTTTTAATGTCTTTTGTTCAGTTGGAAATAATTGTTTTGCTGCAGCTTGGAAGAAAGTAATTTTAATATATAATGAGTATTTAAGATGTAAATTACTTTTTTTCCACTTAAAGTAGGACACAAAGTCAGCTTTTCAAAATTATGAGAAAGGACGCCATCCATAGTAGTATTAGTTTTCTTTCAAGTGCAAAGTAAGTATGATTCTGAAGTAATTTCCAATTCTGAAAAAATCCTGTTTTGTTTTCAGTAAGAATTGGAAGATATCTTTTTATTTAAAGATTTTCTTTCTTTTCTGCATTTGTTTTCCATTAATTTTTCAGCAATTTGAAAACAGTATATTCTAGTTCCAAGTGCCGTTATGCTACTTCAGCTTTGGATAGCTTAGGCAATTGTGATCAAATTTTTAATTAAACCAAACTGTACAGTTACTCATGAAGTCCTTTTGTCAGCTTACAATGAGAAATATTGTCAACTTCCATTCTGTCTTTGTCTGCTGGGTGTATGCAAAGCACATGGGATGAGAACATTCAGTATTACACAGACCTGTTTTTACTAGATTTCTAGGTGTATTTTTTTTTAATGCATAGTCATTGTAAAAGTAATTTTACTTAAGCTCTCTGGGATATGTACCCTTACAAATGTACACCTCTGTGAGGCAGCTGTTTGGGATGTAACTTTCTGATGCAGCTGTTTTTTAACCACCTGTATTGAAACATGACTGTTCTGGGAGGCCTTTTCAGTGAAGGGATAACTGCATGAATGCTGAGCAACCTCATCGTTTTGTCCTGTAGGCTTTATTTTTTAACATAGTAGAGATATTTTTATAAATGCAAAAAGGAAACATGAGAAAATTTAAATACATTCCTCTCAGAAGAGCTTTCTCAAGTGAAGAGTTTGAAAATGCAGATAGTGAAACAACTAAACAAATTATTTTGATGGCTATAAAGGGATGCATTATCATACTATACCTGATTTCTGTATTTTAGTTAGTTTCTGCTTATCAAGTTATCCAGCGGGAGAAGAAAAAACTACAGGTAAGGATTATTTTTCATCCTCCCTTACCTGAACACGTTTCTGAATCTTAAATGTATAGTGCAGACACAGATTTAATTTTCATTGCATTATGTGTTCACATGATACGTTGTGTGTATATGTGTGTGTGTGTCTAACAAAAGACTCTTTCTTAGCTGGGATTTCCTTGGGAAGCCAAGCTAATATTGGTTAGTCAAAATAACTGTGAAGCTATTGTGCTCCAGCCTTTTTGTTGTGGCAGCTGAGTTCAGGTAATAGATTGCCAACCCACAGGTGGCAGTTTATGATAATACTTGGCACATCAAGCTTGACTGGAAAGAGCAATACAAGTCATTAACTCTTCTGCTGATATACAATTCTATGAATTTATTTATACTCTCTATATAAGGTTACATTTAATATACCTGATGTTTATTATTTCTTTTTTTTAAGGGCATTCTGAGTCAAAGTCAGGATAAAGCACTTCGCAGAATTGGAGAACTGAGAGAGGTAATTTTCTTTATTGATTATTTACTTTACACCATGCATAGATAGGCTTTTTCTGTGCCTACATTTTAATTCTCTTGTTCACTTGACAAAATATTTTCAGTGCACAGCAGAGTTCTTTACAGATTGTTTTCATTTGCTTATATGGGAAAATTTCTCTGGCTTCTTTCTCAAGCAGCAGGTTCTTGTCATGCTCTAAGGTGGAGCAGTTCACTGTACTGACTGAACTGCTTTTCTGTTTATTCTGAAACAGCTGGAAAAGTGTGTGGTTCTTGCAATATTGTTGGGCAGTAGATGTCCCCATGCAATTTATTGCTCTTCCTGTATTGAGGAATGCTGATGTTAGGCAAATACAAGTAATAAGCACTTTTTAATAGGGGTTCTAATGAATATCAATTAAAAAAAAAGATAACATTCTGAAAAATATTCACCTTGATTTGAGTTCTCATTTACATTGTTGTTATGGATTTGCAGTATAGTTTGATTTCAATCATAAGAAGATTATCATCTTCTTAGGTTATTAAGAAATGAAAAGGAGATGCTCTAATGTGTTTGGTATTGATACTAAACACGTTTGGCTTAGTTAAAAGACACATACAAATTATTGGGCAGAGCAAATTAAAAGGGCAAGTTCACAAAAGACATATAGTCAAATCCCAGTGAAGCAGAATGTGATGCTGAAGCCTTTTTACTGCCCCAAGACCCAGTGCAGCATCAGGTTCGGAGATGGGTGTGTGAGGGCCTCTCTGTCCATGCTCTTACCTAGCTTGGGAGCTGGGTTCCAGCTTGCTCAAAGCCACAGGCCTTCTCTGTGGCTGTACTCCTGCTTTTGGTGGGTGTTGTACCGAGCAGCAGCGCTGGCATGGTTGGTTGCAAGAGCTGTCCCACCTCTGCACAAAGGCAGAGGAGCTCCAGACAGTTGGGTGTCTCGCCTGAAGACAGGGGCCAGGGTCTGTCCCTTGAGTGTGAGGTACGGCAACTGTGAGCATCCAGATGTATTGAGCATCCAGATGTATTGAGCA
>JANHFX010019619.1:18058-39616 GCA_027560015.1 Chloroceryle amazona
CCCAGATGTATTGAGCACCCAGATGTATTGAGCACCCAGATGTATTGAGCACCCAGATGTATTGAGCACCCAGATGTATTGAGCACCCAGATGTGCACATACCCAAGGCTCATGCTCCTCTGCAAGGAGCTTCCTCGGGGCAGCTGGTTGGGTAGCCAGTCGCTTCAAAGGAGGTCACTAGCAAATTGCAGGGCACTCTTCTTCAGCAGTGCAGGGTGTAATCCAAGTAAGCAGCTGGTGAATTGTGTGCCACAAGGGTATCATTATAGTTCACAACCATGCCGCTTCTGCCCCAGCAGCTAAGAACAGTGGGCCAGTCTGAGCTGGAGTCTCCATGTGGGCAGTTGCCCTGTCCTAAGCTAAGGTGTCAGCCCATAGGAGTGGAAAATCCACTGCAGTGCTGACAGAAGTGGCTCGCCAGTGTTTTGCTGTTTTTTTTTTTCCAGTTCACTACTAGGTCAAATGGAAGAAGCTCATTCTGTGTTGTCTCCAACACAGAATGGTGTTGGTACTTCGTGAAGTTTGAGAGGCATATATATATATATATATATACACACATACCAGAGTGAAAGCTTTTGATTATGAAAAGGAGTCGGTCATATGCATGCTTATTTTTCTCTTGAAGTGATCCCTGCACAAACTTATATTTAGGAAGAAAGAAACCTTGATAATTTTGCATCAAATCTAGACTCTTGCTGGATTAATGTTGGTATTATAATGGGATGTTCTTAGTATGTTGTGTGGAAAATTATATCATAAAATAAATATCCACTTTATTGTTGTATTCTGGGCTCACAAATGCAAAGACATATTTTTTTTTATTATTTCATAATGTTTGGGTAAACCTTTTCAATTCATGTTTCAGTTTTCATTTAAGATGTGCTTATTTATGATTTTAAGGAGCTCCAGATGGATCAACAAGCTAAAAAACATCTTCAAGAGGAATTTGATGCTTCCTTAGAAGAAAAGGATCAACTTATTAGTGTTCTGCAAACTCAGGTAAGATACCTTACCCAACAGTTGTTCTTTAACACTACTTTTCCTACTTTTTTTTTTTTTAATTATGTATTTCCTATAATGCACAATTTTTTATTATAATTGCTGTGATGTTGTAAAACTTCTTCAGAACTTATGATCTAGAAATTAAGTGCGTCTTTCTGGTAGAGGATATATTTGTAAAATTATTTTCCTTTTTAAAATCTCCCTCATGTTAAATATGATTATTTGATCTGCACTTAACTACCTTTGTTATGTCTGTTATCAAGAACACAACATTAGAAGATGTTTGAGCTAAAATTGCTTTGGCAAAATTTGTGTTTTGCTTAATTGGTCTTTGTTTCTCCACTTGTACTGATACCATTTTTGTTAATTGGAAACATAATTATCATTTTTAAAAATGAAAAAAAAAACTCAGAATTTTCCTTTCTCCACTTACTGATACAAATTTTGTTTAAGTCTCTCTAGTTTTGAAGATGAAAACACGATCTATTTAGAATCCTTGATTTTTTTTTTTAACAAAAAGAGTGTTTTGTTTAGGTATCGTTGCTGAAACAGAGATTACAGAATGGTCAGATAGGCACCGAATTAACTGATTCAAATACCCTATCCGAACCACAAGGTCAAAGTCCAACAAAAGAAATCAGTACAGAAAATGCTGTGGAACCAGGAAGCAATGGTAGGTACTGTGACTTATTCAAAAGGTCTTGAATTTTGGGGATCAAGCTGCTGTTATTTATGATGGGCTGAGCATGTCATAGGGAGGATATATTTTGTAGAAGGAGACTTCTGTTTTGCAAACAGTGTGGCAGCTAGAAGATGGGATAACCCTGCTAAGAGACTGAATTTTTATAAGAATTCAAATCTAGTATGTCTTGCCTTTGTCAATAATGATGATGGTATTGTAATTATTACTTTTGCTGGTAGATGTTGTACTGTTCCCACTTAAGACGATTAAGATGTTCTGACCCCCATGAGGAAGGACCTATCCTTGGAGTTGAGAGGAGACCAGTTGCCAATCTTATCTTTGTTTATCTTAGTAAAAAACAGAAGATCAATTTTGATATTCATACTATTGAATATTCTAAGTGTTCTTTACATCAGGAGTTTGTTTGAGTTATGGACTTCTGGTATTGTGTATATCTGATTGCTGATCAAGGGGATGTTATAACACTGGTATATTATGAAAGTGTCATTCACTGGTATCCTCCATAAAAGGTATGGTTCAGACAGAGGTGAACATGCATCTTGAAATGATTCTTGTTCAGCATCTGCCATGATTTTTGTACATTATGAAGGGTTAGATCAGAGATTCTTTTATCAAGCATCAAGTCTTTTTTAGTGCTTCGGAAATAGCATAAGTATCCAGTCCCTAAGAATCAGGGTTTAAGCTCCTTCTTGTGCTGGAGTCTGCTTCTGTACAGTGTACAACTGTAGTTGTAAACTGAACCTCTGAATGTGTCTGATCCTCTTTTCATACCAAGTGTTCATAACAGCCTCCAGAGTATCAGAGCAGAGCACACAGTAAAATAATACCCAATGTGTTGGTTATACAGAGAGGAACACAGCTCATAAAGACGCTAAATGTGGCCTTTATTCTGCTGAATGTAGATATTTTAGACTTAACGTCTTATCCAACCCTGGGAAAGCAGGAATCTGTGTGCTTGGCACTTGAGAGATTTGGTTTGCTTTACCTTTTTTCCTGCCTGTGAATATTCCATTAGTCACCGCAGGCAGATTTATAAATCGTAACTTTTTAATTGCATGGAAAACCCTTTTGAATAATAGGCTGGTTTTGAAGCTTGTATAGTAATTGGAATTTTGTAAATTAATTTGGGGTGAAAGACTGTATTTGCTATTCTGTATATGTGTAGCATGTTTCTGGCAGTTACAAGTAGTCACCAGAAGTTTTGCAGACTGCACAACTTTCTGTAGACAGCTGAGAGTCACTTGCAGTGTGAATGATCAATGTGTAGCTACATTTTGGAAATGGTGTGCGTATGATAATGTTGATGTGTTGTCTTGTAGAGGGGAACGAAGATGCTGTTAAAACACTGGAAACTCTTAATCAGAGGGTGAAGCGTCAAGAGAACTTGCTGCAACGCTGTAAGGAGATGATCCGGTCGCATAAGGAGCGCTGTGCCCAGTTAACCAATGAGAAGGAGGCACTTCAAGAACAGTTAGAAGAGAGGCTTCAGGAACTGGAGAAAATGAAGGTATGGAAAATGCCCTTGACTAGATGGATAGCTACTAAAACACAGGAAGAACTCCAGCATTTCCAAAATTTATTAATAGAGCAGACCATTAAAAAAAACTTGTCCCTGTACATTTTTGGAGGTAAAGGTACAAAATCCAACTGGAATGAACACATTGAGCAGTTCTTTAAAAAGCTGTAAATGGTATGAAACCTTACTGTATGAATAACCATCAATATGGTATCAGAAATAAAGTAAGTGTGGGAAGTGCAGAAAGTTGGCATGAGGAAAAGACTGCTGTAGCATAGAACATGGGAGGTAAAGTGGAAACATGGAGCGGAGCTAAACCTTTAAGGCATCGTGGTAGAGGCATCACTTCTGTGAATGAACAGAAAGCACAAAAGCAGGACAGTGAAGAGCACAATATAGTGAAGATAATGTAAGTACAGTCCCAAAGCTAAATGGATATTGTGCTCAGTTTTCCTTTTAAGGCCATTAATGCTGAGCATGGAGTAATAGTCAGGTGACTGATAGTAATATAAACATGAAAATATGTTAAGTATAGCTGTACTCAGCTGCAGTGCTGGAAATTGGATTCTCTTCTCTGTCTTAGTCTCTGAGCACTGACTCAGTTTGAAAGAGCTCTGAAAGACTTGAGTATTTTAAGGACCTTTTCCAGACCAAGTCCAGTAAGGGACAATTATGTCACGTTGCTGAGATCGTCTTGTAATCAGAAATGCAGGTAATAGAGCAGGTACCTTAGGCAAGTTTCTTGCCTGTTTTACTGTAGCATCTCTGACATCACTGAGAGCTGTGGAGACTGTAACAAAGTCTTGAGGTATCCGAGTTATTACGGAAGTCATGAGGCAGCCCATCACTGGGAGATTTAGAAGTAATTTAAGTCTGCCTACTTTAATTTCCCTTCATTCTGTTCTGTGCTCTTCCTCCAAGGCATAGTGCAGGGTAAGAGCCGAAGCTGTTTGTCAGAAGAATGTATTTTCTTACAGATGGTCGTGCTTTAAACTTGTGGTTGGGGTCTTTTTTAGGACCTTCACATGGCTGAGAAGACTAAACTGATTACGCAGCTGCGTGATGCAAAGAATTTGATTGAGCAGCTAGAACAAGACAAGGTAAACAAAACTTCTCTTTAAACTCTTCTAGTTTTTGAAGAAGATTGTTTAAAACTCCACATATCTAGCCTCTTCATATTAGAGGCTGTTCTTAGTTGTCTGATGTGGTTTGGTTTATGTTTTAAGAAGCAAATAGTGTAAGCTAACTAAGAATTTTATGGTATGGATGCTTTAGGGTATTTGTCTGTTAAGTTATACTGAGTACTGCAAGATGATGTTATTTAGGAAGGAGCAGTTACACAGGGTATGCTCTTCAATGCCAGCTTGAAAAAAAAACAAACATTCAGACCTAAACACTAATGAAGGTGAGTTATGATGTAAATTAATTAAGAATGACCAGTGAAGGAAAAGTAACCATAGCTTCTTAGGAATATGAAGTGTTTCTCAGTGTTTTGCTTCTTTTTGTTTGTTTGTTTATTTTTAAAATCACAGTCTAGGTACTTGGAGTAACTTCTGGTGGTCTAATAAGCAACATGACTAACACTTGTTACATGTGCGTGTTCTCTAAGGAGAAGCACACACACAACGATGCTTTTAGTTTTGGTTTGTTTACAGAATGCATATTTCTGAGTATCCATACCAGGAGGAGGAAGTTTTCTGATGGTCCTTCATGGCTAGAGGAATTCTTTCCATCACTAGATAAATTTTGTCTGTTCTTCAAAACAATCCCTATCCTTCTTAGCATTTTCTGTTTCCAACATCAAAAAATAGCACGATCTCTGGTCTCGTAGTAATAGACTAAATTTTATTCCTAACAGGGATTGTGTCCTGGCTCAAAATTGGTTGGACTATATGTTCTATTTATTTGCTAGCTTTTTATCACAAGGACCTTTTCCATAGGGCATGGTAATCGCAGAGACAAAGCGACAAATGCATGAAACACTGGAAATGAAGGAGGAGGAGATAGCCCAGCTGCGTGCTCGGATCAAACAAGTAACTACAAAAGGCGAGGAGCTAAAAGAACAGAAAGAAAAATCTGAAAGAGCTGGTAAGAAATTCTGGAGATTACTAGTGCTCACACTTAACAATGAGAAAGCTTCAGCGTGATCTTCTTGCACTCTTATCAGTTGTTTGGAGTGGATCTTTAGAGATGCTTTTTTCCTGATGTTCTACATACCACCCCTGCTAGCATCATTACTAACTTCACTTCTGGTCAGCAGAGTTTAGAGATGTTTTTATTTGTTACCCGTTCAACTGGAGTTAGGAAGGAAACTGCTGAAGGGCAGCTGTACTTAGCTGTTTGCAGGAGAAAACAGAGCAGTGAGTCTAAAAGAGTTTGGAAAGAAGTAGAAACAAGAGGATCTGTTAACAACCATAATAAGCATTTTCTTTCAGTAATTGTAGTGGAGGCATTTCTGATTTCTTTTTAGTGAAACAGCAGTGATGGTTCCTTTCATTTCAGGCTTGCAGCCTAGCAGTTATGTAGCTATTACGTGCTGTAGCTTGCTTTTCATGGACATTAGGTAACACTAATCATGTGTGCTTACAATTCTCCTTTTGCTTGAAATTAAGTTAAAAGGTCAGTTTGCCTCACCTTTGTTTTTTTAAACAGTGAAATTGCTTTGCACTGTATATATCAAAATTCTTTTAGAGGAATTTATTTAGTTTGTGGTCATAGGCATTTAAAGGGGTTCAGTCTTGGCAGAACCTCAGATGAAATTGTATTCATAATGTTTTCTGGAAAGTTTTCTTTGTCCAAGTAGTGATGAGAAGTTCAAATGATACATTTCATAAGGATTTACTTTAAATCTACAGAGTTAGAGCAAAACTTTCAGTTTTAAAGATGGGTTTGGGTAGATCATTCAGCTCTAATACAGAAAAGCAGCTTGAACATCCATCTTGTGAAAGTAACAAATATTTTTTTGATTAGGTGTTCTCTCCTGCCCTTTCAGACGGCATGCATCTTTTTAGCTCTGTAAAATCGTATTTCAGAAGTCAGTTAGTCCTGCTAAAGTTGGATTTTGTTCAGTTCTTGGAGACTAGGAAGATTTTTTCGTGATTAAAAAATAACAAACTGAAGAATATTTTAATACTTGTGTAAATATGAAGTTACTGTAATAGTTGTTCGAAACACAGTAGGTTTTGAAGCAGTAGAAAGCACTTAATTACAAACTAATACCTACACACTCTGGTTGATATGGTAATTTCCTCAGGTTTGTGTAGACAAAAGCTCAAAATGGGTTAGAGATGATGCTCTGGACACCTGGAAAACTTAACTATTGTAGTGAGAAATAATTTCACTTATGAATTCCTTATTGAGTACATTTGCACTTTTCTAGGGAGAGATCTGAAGTTAGTTAATAATAAGATAGACATAACTGTAAGGTGACTTTTTATTAGATTTTCCTAGTACTTTCACAGCTTTATGCATTCCAGAAATGTTGTGCCATACAGTGGAAGTGTGGTTCAGTGCAGCTGAACTGTATTGTTTAGTCATTTGAGAAAACCACCATTAAGATTAGAAGATCCTGAAATTACTGTTAGGTCACAACCTTTGAGTTGTACCAGTTTTAAGAGTTTGACATTTCCATGTATTTGAGGTCAACGTGTTTAAAGTTCTGTTTCTTGGATAGTCGATGTGAGATTACTTCAAATTCTAGACCTCTTCTTCTGTATCATGATTTAGTGAGTTATTAATGAAATATATTTGTGGAAATGTTAATTTAAGTTATGGCAGTATAAGGATAGACATAATACACTTACACTTGGAATTCACTTTCATATATTCACTTTCACTACTATACTGTAGTCTAAAAAGTGATATATTTTTCCACTTCACGCTTGTAATTTGCCTAGAGTTACTTGTCTGGATTTTTTTTCTTTATAATTCAGTGACTTTGGTGAAATGCTTCCCTGTTTGATTTAATGTTAACGCATTTTTGTGTACTGAAATAGTGAAAAGATACATAAGCTTATTTTGTGCGTGTTGTGTAAACTGTAATTTGGTCTCCCCGGTTGAAGTTCATTTTTTTTGTAGTTAGAGGTACATTATGTTGAAATCTCACAGAGCATCTTGTTTTTGTGCGTTCACACATGCCAATAAGTGAATCATGGTGCCTTTCCCAAGCCTTGTATGAACAGGACTGGGGTAAGGGCTCTTTTTTCTTACATCACACATTGGGTGCTTGAACTGGTCTCTAAAAAGCAAATTCCGTGCTTCTCAGGCACTTTTACTTGAAGGAAACTGAAATTGATTTTTATTTTTCTTTAATGCTTTGCAATGTACATAAATAATCTCTGTCAGTACATCAACAAAGCTATTTAATATTTGTAAATTTACCGGTAAACTCAAGTTTGTTTCTTCTGAGACTGCTTGGCATGAGTCCTTTCTGAGTTATCAGGATGCAGATTATTTATATTCTGTACAGTAAACAAACAGAAGTCTTTAGAGAGCAAACTAATTTTGCTTTGCCATTCTTTGCAGGTGACATTTCTTTTGCAAGCAACACGTGCTTTGCACCTTTCTACAGAAAACCAAAAAGCTTGGGCTGTGCATTTAAAACCCTCCCTTGGTGCACAAATCAGCTATAGGAAATGAACTCAGCCTTTGTTTCTCAAACTTCTGACAAGTTGCCTGCTCTCAGCCTTCAGTAAGAAAGCACGTTAAACCCTCCTTGGCCATCCTAGCTAGTGCTTTCTTAACGATTTTCAGCAGTAGATGGCACTCCAGTTGAAGATAACTCACCTGCAGTGCCAGGAGAGAAAGCAAGAAATCTTTGCAGCACGGACTGGTGTTAGACTGGGTAGCAGAGGCAAGGCGAGGGGAGCTGAGAGGGGTGCTTTGGAGAAGCCTATGTAAAGCAGTCAATCCTCTAGCACACTTTTTCTAAAAATCAGTTTTGGAACTTTGCACTTCTTATACCCAGGCTCTTTTTGTGTGATTTTATATACTGCTTAGGAAGGTTTCAGGTTGGTGTGGCTTCGTTACATGAGTGGGATTTTGCAAGACTCAACTGAGCCTCTGTTGATGTGCTTATTACTGCTGCTGATTTGCCACCGTGCCTTTGTGAGACTTCACTTAACCAGTGCCTTGGCTAAAAGATCTCTGTTGCTTGGGGAAGAACACAGGCAGTGCCTTTACTCCTCACATTCAGAATGGATGTATTTATTTAAAAACACAGACTTTTCTTCCAGGCTTTTGTCCACAGTGGAATTAAAATCTCCCATAAATTAAAAATAACAATAATAATTTGGACCATATTCTGTCTACTTGATGATAGCTTAGCCCTCTTGCTGGTTTGAAACTCGTTTGTGTTGCACTACAGTAGAATTAACTACTTGGAATAAAAATGTTCTCTTTTGCTTGAGTGTTTGAAAGTGCCTGAGATGCATAGAATTTAACTTTTAGAGAGCTAAGTGTGTTTCTGTGAAGTGTTGCTTCTTTGTGCTTTCATGCCCCCTTGGCATTTTATCCATCAGCTTTCATCCAGCATTTGTATTAGCATCCTGCTTGCGATCACAGTGACGCAGCTGTCGCACCGCATGTTGCTCAGCTCTTACTTATCAGTAGTCAATCCTACTGTGAACCTGGATCTTCTCTTGGGCAGACCTGTGGGCTGTGGCAAATGCATTCTCTTTCCTTTTGAAGAAATTACAGGTTTCTCAAATGAAAACAAAGTATGTGTTGCTCGGAACAAGAATCAGAAAAAGTGTATGGAAAAGTGAAATAACTTCATCTCTTCCTTGCAGGGTGTATTTTCACATTATACCTTGTACAAATCTATAGGGTTGGTTTGTTGTTTGGTGTTTTTTTTAAAAGCCCTTTATGGTGCTGTAAGACTGAAGGACTTGGCCAATTTTTGCTGCCCATGCTTTTGTTAGAGCTGAGAGGAGCATCAGGGAAGTCAGTGCCATTCTCCAAACGCTCTTGTGCTGGCTGTATTCACAACCAAACTGTGCCCAGGGTGGTGAGCAGGGAGAACTTGAGTCATGAGTCTCAAGCGACTGTGAAAAAGTGTGCTTGGAAAAGCAAGAGGCTGTAAGCCTCCCTCATGCTTGCATTAAGTTTTAGACTGTTTTGTGGTTTGAAATAATCTTAACTGCTCTGAATTTTTTTATAACAAGTTTTAGTGTGGTGGTTTGTTGTTCTTGTTGGGTTTTTTTGTTTTGTTTTGTGTTTTATTTAAGTAGAATCGGGAGTGAAAAAGTGGATGCAATGATGTGCTTTGGTATTGCTAGGGTCAATAGCAACCCTGTTTTGCCCCAGATAGTATCCAAGTACTCCAGGGTATAGGAGAATAATACACTTTCAGGGTTTTTGTGCTCTGATTACTCGCAGTCTGGGTATTGGCACTGGGATTTTGAATTTTACAAAGGTGTTTTTCCAAAGTTCTTTTATGCAAAAAATTAGGCATAGAGTAGACTGCTCTGAGATTGACTTTTCCTTTTATTTGCAGCAGGGTTTTTCCACACTCATGATGTATTCAAGAAAAGAGATTTCCATAATAGTGATCAAACTCTAGTCTTGTGTATATAGATTGAGTGGATATAGATTCTGCCATTCGTTTCAGTGAGGAACTTGTTATACTGGTATTGAAAAATAATAATTACAATAATAATAAAAAACTCAACACAGAAATTTGCTTTCTTTTTATATCTAAATCGTTATCTATGAAGTGAATAAAGTATGTTAGAATATTTCTTTTTAGTGTGGGAAGAAGCTGTGGAATTATTGTAAATTAAAATATCTTTCAGCAGACTCGTGCCACTTTTGCAGATTTAATCACTGCAACTTGAGTGTCCTTTTGAAACATCTTGGAGATATTCCGGTTTTCTGAGAGCAAATCTTAATACATTTTTCTTACGTTTTATTTGTGAAGTTTTGAAGCCTGGGACAGACTTCATAACACACAAGCATTTTTCCAGTGTCTCTGAATTGCATTGCTAGTAGCTTGCATTGGAAGTAAATAGTGAAATAATGGAATTAGCAAAGCCACCATGGTCTCCATCAAACCCTCAGTTTAGAGAGAAGATTATCTAGCTTGTACAGCTTGAAATGAACAACTCTTGGGTAAATAAAGCACCTGGTGTTATTCTGCAGGGTTTTGTTCTGGAGGAACTCTTTCACAATTCAGTGAATGAAAAACCTAACTTGCATAGCAGTCATTCCTGGTTTTATGCTTCTGTCTGCTTGTTTTAGTCAAAGGAGAACTTGTAAATTGCCATTTCTTCATGCAGCTTTTTTTCTCCTCTTCAAAGTTCTTCAGCACATACAGCCAGAACAGGAGTCACAGTTTATTTGTCTGCTTTATGTGTTTTATTTTAGGGGAAGAAATAGAAGCTTCAGAATGTATTCAAAGACATGCACAGCTATTTTTCACTTATCTTTCCTTTCTAGAGAATAAACCCATGTGAATTCTTGATGGATTCCTAAATCCCTCCTTCTGTTACTTGTGTAATTTATAGTTACTGAAAAACTATGTTTTTCTGTCAAGGGGCACAGATATTTCTTGATTCATTTCCCCCCCCCCCCCCCCCCTTTTTTTTTTCCCCTTTTCTTTCTTGGCTTCTCACTTACATCCTGGAATTTCTTCACGAGATATAAAATAAATACGTTCCCAAATATATCCGCTTGGAGTTTTCAGCTGCTGTTTTAAAACCTTAAAACAATCTGGGGCTGTTCAGCTTTCTTCAGGGATGGCTGCGTGTTGGGAAGCCCATCTCCCATCTCTCGTGGCCCTCTGAGGGTGCACGGTGTCAGTGTGAGGGCTCGGCCTCTGCCACAGCTGGGCTCCTGCGGTCAGAGCCGTGTGTTGCCCACTGAAGGCTTTTTGGTGTTGCTTTTCCACTGGTAAGATGTAGAGTTTTAGTGCCAAAAGGGAACTTTTTGGTTATTCACCACAAGGCTGGTGACCTTTCCTGTCCTGGTGCTTCACTGGTTTTGTCTGATGTCACCTGTGTGGTCAGCAGCCGCTCCAAGAGCAGTGGCTGGGGTCAGCTTCTGTTGAGGATGAAGGTCTCTGCTGGGCAGGGATGTGATGACCTGAACATGGGAAGAATGAGTTGTTCTTTAATTACAGGCTGCTTTAAGCCTGCCCGTAGTGAGGTGCATCTGTCCTGCCCAGTCTCCTCTTCATCTGCATTTCTGAAATACATGGTAATGAATTCAACTCCCTCTTAGCTGTGACCTGAGAATCAATTTTTCAAAGGAGCCCAAGGCTGGGTTTCCTGGGACTTGGATCTGGCAAGGGGCTCTTAGAGCTGCTCCTGGCCCTTCCCCAAGCTCTTGAGGAGTCTGATTTCCAAAGGGACCTCAGCACCCCAGCAGTTTTAATCAGCTTTCCTGTCCAAGGAGCCTGTCCCCAGAGCACAGGTGCTTGAAGCAAGGTGGTCCTGCTCCCCTTTGCTGTCTGAGGATGTGCTGCCTGAGGCAGCGATGGATTTGTATCACCCCCAGCTTGGCTGTAGCAGCATGTGAAGACACTCTGACTTCTTGCAGGCTAGGAGCACGTCCTGGTTCTGCACTGTGTCCTGGGGACATGTTAGCTCACTGGGTGCCCTTTCTTTAAGTACTGACAGGCGACAAGAAGGTCCCCCCAGAGCCTTCTCTTCTTCAGACTGAACACCCCCAACTCTCTCAGCCTCTATCAGGTCTTTCTTGTTGGCCAAGAAAGAAGTGATCTCCAAGGCTGTGACCACCCTTTGTACAGTCAAGGGGTCTTTCCCAAGAGCACTCCTTCTACAAGAGCATCAGCTGCATCCCCACCGCCGCAACTCCTCCGGCGGTACCTGGGGGGCTGCAAACCCCGCCAGGGCCCGGGGCCACCCGCCAGCCACCCAGCCTGTGGAGTGGGCGGTTCGTGGGCTGGCTGGGCGCAGGAACCCTGCTGCGCTTTCATTCACCCGCCCGTAAACACGGCAGTTCAGGCGTCGCTTCAAGTGTGGTTCAGCCGTGGCCACTGTGGGGGCTGCAGCTTCCCGGCCTGGGGTGGGGCAGGCATCTGGGGGCTGTAATTGCTTCAGCCACCCGACTTTAATCCACCTCTGTTCGTGAGTCAGTGCCCCAAGGGGCTTAAGTTAACAGCTTGGGCTCACTATATATAGTCAGTGGGGCTGTCGGGAGGCAATTCAGGAGCCTGCCCCTCCCCGGGTACCAGAGGCAAGGAGAAATAACCTCGAGATGGGGAGTTAAGCAAACCTGTTTTGCTTAATGCTGGTCCCAGACAAGGAACCCAGCTGTGGTCAGTTGTTGCAGCTCATCTGTGGCTGAGGCAACTTCTCAAACCACTTCAATTTTTCTCTTAAGACGGCGTCTGACGGGGCTGTCTCGTGGTGCACAGCTCATGGGAGCCGGGGTTTGTCCCTCCATCCCAGAGGTTCAAGCTCTGCTGCTTCTTCAGGGACCTGCTTCCCTCTCCCCTGTGCCTGCAGCCACGCCGGCTGTTCCCATAGCCCCCCAGCAGTGCCAGAGTAGGGGACCAGGTGTCCCCGTCACCCCACAGCACCTTCCCAGCATCACAGATGCTTTTTGTGGCCTTTTGTTGCAAATATCAGAGCTCACCTCCCAGCCGTGTCTCCTGCAGAGCCATCGTGCAATAGATGCAGCTGCTCTTTAGGGCTGAAGCTCCTGAGCACCAGTAGCAAGGACTTGGATCTCCACCCCACTGAGGTGGTGGAGGAGAAGGTTTTATGTGGAGGCTTCCTCTATGCCCAGTTTTGCTGCATTGGCTGGTGGCGCTTGGCTGATCCCAGTGATGTAGCAACTCCCCAGCACACATGTTAGTGGTTTTGAGGGCTAAATTGGACCTTGAGAATTAGCAGCCTTGTAAGTCAATAACAACATGTTCTAATGAATGCAAGATGTCCCTAGGAAACGAAGGCTCCTTCGTGCAACTGGGAGAGGACCAGTAAACAAGAAGGAATGCTTCAACTGGAAGATGAGCAGGAGATACAAAGTCGACATCTAGATATTTCAAACACACCCCAATTGTGGGTGGTGGCGGGGGGAGCCTGAGCCATTTGCAGCTGTGAAACACGACGGTGGCCGCCAACCCGCCTGTCCCCTGCATCTCCCTGGGGCGGGGTGGGCTCTGAAACCCTGCTGGTAAGTGCTGCGTTGTCCCTCCTGCCCCTCACCATCACCCTGCAGGGTGGGATGGCTCCCGCAGCTCAGTGACCTCTTGTGTAAAGGGCTGTGTGTCCCTCTGCCCCCCTCCAAAGCCTGCCTTCCGAAACACCCGTGAGCTCCACGCGTGTCCTCCGTGCGTGGCCATGGGCAGCTGGGCAGCCCTGGATGCATCCTGGTGTAGCACGGCTGCTTCCTATGGGATGGCTGCGAGCAGCCACCCCTTGCCAAGACGAGGCTTGTGTCCAGAGATGGAGTTGTGGGGGTCTGTGTGTGCTGGGAGGAGGTGGAAGGGACTGGTTTGCAGCTGATGTCATCTCCCCTTGGTTACCCTGATGGCAGAGGGAGGAGCTGGGAGGGGGGTTCTCCTTGAGGGTCAGCCTCCAGGGGTAAGATGTGGGGGCTATTCCTGTGCCACTTCCCCTGCTCTGCTGCTGTGAGGAGTCAGAATGGGTGAGCAGGGCAGAGCATGAGAAGCAGCAGCTCCCACCACTGGTAACAAGAAGCTGCCAGCTGCTGCCTGCTGCCCAGTCGTTCTCAGTGTCCCTGTGAGTTCACCTGGCCACTCTCAGAGGCTTCCCACCCTCAGCCTGCTGCTGCTTTCACCTTTTAACTGCTCCATGTGGAAAAGCTTCCCCTTCATGGGTCTGCAGACTTGCTGCCAGAGCCTCTCGAGCAGCAGCACTGCTCTGGGTTTGGAGTTTAATCCTCACACCACCTTGAAGTAACATTTGCTCATTCCCCTAATTGCATGCATCATGTACAGGGGTGACCCCGTGCCTCAAAGGAATGAGAGCCTTCATCCCCCCCACCTCAGGGCAGTGGCATTTTGGGGTGTGTGTGGCCCCGACCTGCTCAGCATTGCTGGGAGCACTGGGGTTCTGCTCTGCACGTGCAGCCGGGGTGAGCAGGTTGTGCTGTCCCGGGCTGTGCTGCCTCTCTGTGCACCATCCCAGGTCAACTTCCCCAGCCTGCCCGTCCAGCTGGCAAAGGGGTGACAAGGAGCTCTGCTGGCCAAACCGCTCCAGGAGAAGATCTAGGAAAAGGCCAGCCTGGTTTCACCACTGTCTCCTCGCTCTGAAGTCACTGTAGTTGCAGGTAAGTTTAACAGATGGCTTATATTCACCACCCATTAAAGGCAACACTTGCCACACTGTCCCACAGGCTGGAGAGCCTGGGATGGCAGCAGCACCGCAGGGAACTGTTCCTTGACCCCAAGCTTTCCTCTGCCAAATTACCCTGGGTCACTTGCAGGCAGCTTCCTGAGCAGGGCACGGAGTGGGTCACACAGAGGGGCTCATCCTCCTCCACTTCTGCCCTGCCTCGTGCTGGGGCTGGGTCAGCTCCTGGCAGCCCCCAAGTCAGTTGGGAAGAAAAAGGTCCTAGTCTCCTAATGCCCCTCTGGCGCTCACTGTGGTGAGCAGCAAACACCTACTGGGTCAGGTGTTGACCCAGAGCGCCCAGTGCAGAGCAAGCCCTGGTCTGGCTTGTGGAACATCACCAGTGACATGTCCTTCTGCCAGCAGATGACTTTCTCCTCTGGCTGTTGGTGCAAGTGCCTGGTGGCACGTGTGCTGACCGGCCAGCTGGGGCAAGTGGCTGGACCTTGATGTTCCCTCTGGGAGATGGGACCTCTTGGGGGTCATGTTCCTCAAACCAGCTGTTTTCCCCAAACCTGCAGGAGCCTGACACCTTCAAACCCTCCCCCAGCTCCACCAACCCTGGAAACGGGCTAAAGTTGTCCCGTTGCTCTGTGTTTCCCATCCGTACGCCCTGAGATGGATGTGGGGATGAAACCTGGGAGCCCCAAGAGCCGGCAGCGCGTCAGGGTGCTGCCACTGCACAGCCCATGGGTACGGGTGCCGGGAAGGGAACCTGGGAACGGCAGTGTTGCCCAATCCACGCGTGTGGAACTGAACTGCTTTGTGTGCAAAAAAAAACCCAAACAGTCGTCATTTTGCAGAGGTGCTGGGTGTGTGCGAGTGTGGGTGTTCAGACTCTGCAGAAGCAACCTCGGATGCCTGGAAAAATCTTCTTTGTGCATTTAATTAGCGGTAAGTCTGATTTACATGCAAGATGCCTCTTGGTCTGAATCTGCTGGTTGATTAGCAATTGCAGCTGATGTATATTGTGCACTTTGTTTGCCTTAGACCACAACAGCACTACCTGAACGTAACAGATCTTTCTGCCTTTGCATTTCAAAGCCGGGCTGGCACCAGGGTGTTATTGCACAATCTGCTCGTGTTGCCCCGGGATGGGCTGTGGGCTCGAGGACTTTGGCTCGTGATCCCCCTCCACCGACCCCGTCTCTCGCCTCCCGTTTTCCCTGTGAGTTGGGGATGGTGCAGCCGCTCAGCGACTCAGGTGGGCGATGTGGTTTAGCCCAGAAAACCCAGACTGTGGAGCTGAGCTGAGCTGGGCTGCACAGCGCAGCGCAGCGGCCGGCAGTGAGGGGTGGATGGCTGGGGATCAGCCCTGGTCACCGGCTGCTGTGTCTGCCCAAGCCAGCCATGGTGCTGCACCACGGCTCTCAAACCACGATGGGGCTTCTCCAACTCCAAAAGGTCATGCTGAAATTCAATGTGCACAAAGGGGATGCCCAAGCCCCTAGAGAGTGCTGTTGGAGGGAGGAGGACAATGGGGATGCTCCACAGCCCAGTGTACACGGGCGCTGCCCGAGAGCTGGTGCTGGGGTTGGCACATCCCTCCGGCCTTCCCGCTGTGCCTTTCCTCAGCGGTGCCACATCCTGGGCTGTGACCCCTGTGGCTCCTGCCCGCGTGGCGGTGATGGCCCTGCTGAGGCTGGCAGGGGAGGGCTGTCTGGACGTGTGTGTTGTTTCCTGTGGTCAAGGCAAACCATTCCCATAAACCAGCAGCGTGTGGTTTTTGGTTCAAGGTTCCTGTTTTCCATGCAAGTCCCTGGGTTTTGGGACCCAACGGGAGCTGCTCCTGCCCTTGGCTCCTTGTCCTGCCGCCTGATGCAGCTGGAGGGACTCTGCAACTGCTTCTCCATCCCTTGGAGATGGAGTGAGGAGGGGGTTGATAGTTAGCAAAGGACAAAAGGAGCTTCCCTTTGATGCCCAGATTTCCTCTCTCTGCTGAAAAGCCAGAGCCAGAATCAGTCCTGGGTTTCTACCCACTTGTAGAGGAAATGGTTTTCTTTTGGATGTTCCCAGAGCTGTGCAGTGAGTGGCTGTGGTGTGTCGGGGTGCCTGAGCTCAGTGGCTACAGGGTCAGACAGGACCCAGAGCAGCTCAGCCTTGGCACTGTCCCTACAAGGACCTGGGTGACAGCCCGTGCTCCAGCCCACTCGCCATCTACACAGACACGGAGGATAGAGGGTGAGCTTTTCACCCAGTTTTGCAGAAACAGAGCGAGATGAAAGCACTTGCCTGAGGTCATTGCATAAATGTGGGGCAGAGCTCAGATCCTGAGTGCACACCTTCCCCATCCTCACCTCAGCCCCAGCACGGCCGACCTGGGGCAGGTTTGTGTCTGCTCCTCCTCTCTTTGTCTTACCCTTTGCTTCCAAACGCTCTCGGGTGCTTTCACCTGCACCATGCCAGCTCTCACCGCTTGAGGCCAACATCTCCTCTGTTCCCAGGAGCTGGGCCGGTGGGTGCCAACCCTGCGCAGCCCAGAAAGGTCCCACACATTTTTGGTGACCCAGTTGTTAGTGTATTGAGCTCGCTGAAGCCTCCTGGGTTGGGGAGAGGCAGAGCCGAGCAAGCCAGTATGTCCTGGGCATCAAATCATAGAATGGTTTAGGCTGGAAGGAACCTCTAGAGGGGTCATCTGCTCCAATCTCCTTACACAAGCAGGGACAGCTCTACCTAGGGCAGGCTGCTCAGAGCCCCATCAAGCCTGATGCTGAATGACTCCAGGGAGGGGGCCTCCACCACCTCTCTGGGCAGCCCATTGCACCCTCATATTAAATAACTTTTTTTCAATATATCCAGTCTAAATCTCTCCTTTCCTAGCTTAAAACCATTGCTCCTTGTCCTAGCACTACAAACCCTTCTGAAAAGACCTTCCCCTGCCTTCATGTAACCCCCTTCAGGTACTGGAAGGCCATTACAGGGTCCCCCTGGAGCCTTCTCTCCTCCAGGCTGAACAGCCCCAACTCCCTCAGCCTGGCTTCATATGAGGGATGCTCCATTCCCCTGAGTGTTTTGGTGGCCCCCTCTGGACACGCTCCACATGGTGGCTTTTCAGGGCGGGGCCTGAACTGGTGTCTTTGTCCATCACCTGCACGCTGCAATCCCTGACTGTGCCATGGAAAGCACAGGCAGCTCTCAAGGAGAGACCTTGAAGTGAGTGAAAAGACTCTGATTTCAGGCTGACAGCAGCAGGGTGGGAATGGGAACCCATTTTGACTCTTTCAAAGCTCCTTGTGCCAACAGGAGCTTATAAAGGGCCGTCTTTACAAAGCCAGGCTCCTGTGCAGCAAACCCCTTGCCCTAAAACATCGCAGCATAAGCAGCCGCGGAGGAGAGGGCTGCGGAGAGGCAGAGCCCACTCCAAACCCCACAGGGAGGCGGGGTTTACCTTTACCAAGGAGCCAAGGAGAGCGTCCAGCCCCTGCCTGTGCTGCAGGACGGGGCAGCCTCGCAGGGACGTGGTGCAGAAGAAAACCAGGGACCCCTCCAAGAGGGGGGATCCCAGAGTCCACTTTAAGCCAAAGGCCTGTCTGGCATTTTTTAAAAAATAATTTGTTTGTGTTTATTTTGCTTTCCAGACAACCTTTAGCCAGAGGGGTTGCTGGCATGGGTAGGTTGCTCCTGGGGATAGTAAACTGGACGTTCAGTGCCCAGCTTTTCCTCGCCCAAGTGCCAGCTCCAGGCAGCACAGATCCCCCCCTGCCTCACCTGGGGCTTTGGGCTACGTTTCCTTCCAGCTGCTCATTTTTCATCTCCAGAGCTGAACCTCTCAGTACTTTTGTTGGCAAATGGATTTAAAAAAAAAAGAAAAGAAAAAAATAATCCTGCAAAAACAGCTGATTCAGATCTGTAGTATCTTGATGTGGCAGAAAGAAATTAGTTCTTGCATGTGGGCTGAGAAAGGCTGTTTGTCCAGAACAGGGGCGGGAATGGCTTCCTTGATTCCTTTATTTTATTTTTTTTTTTTAATTTAAATGATTGAAATCTCCCTGCTTGCTGCCCAGGCAGGGGCTGTTTCCCTCATCAGTGAGATGGTGCTGGGGAAATGTGCCAGGACAACCCCCCCCGTCAGCGCCGGCTTCCCCCGACCCTCGCCCTGCTCCATTCATCCCTGGGCACCCTTGGGTGGGCTGGGGACCTCCCAGCCCCATTCGTCCAAGAGCAGAGAGGAGCCAACACCAACAGCACTAGTGGTTTTGGAAGAGCCCCAGCAGTGTCCGAGCGGTGGAGGGAGAGGAAATAATGAGGGAATAATGGAATTATTTATAATTAATATAAAATAATATCCAAGCCTCACTCTTCCCCAAGCATTCTGATTCTGGCAGCAGGAGAGGGGGTTCCTAGCCAGGCTGACACCTCACTTGCCACAGCCCCATCAGGCCACTTGTCACAGCCAAAGGATGGGGGACAAGCACCTTGAAAGTGAGTGTCTCATCAAGAGCAAAGCTCTGCCCCAGAGAGAGGGGTTGGGTGGTTTCTAGAAGAGTTAATCCTGGTCTAAAAGTTGGACCTGGTTTAGTGCAGCTTTGTGGGCAGGTTGGTTCCTCCTTGTGTCGTGGTGCTTGGTGGGGACAGGACAGGCTGGAGCTCTGCCCAGAGGGGGCTGCCAGCACCGGTGGATGCCTCCCCATCCCTGAGATTGGGATGGGTTCAATCCTGGCATCCCATAAATTATTATTACTACCCTTGTTTTGTTTTGTGTTTTTAAAACCGAGAATAAAAATCCCTTTGCCACGGTGAGGCGAGAGCCTCACAGGGCTCCTGCAAACATGTGTTAAACTGGCTCCGGCGGTCAGAGGCCAGTTCATGGACAGGCAAACAAAGTCACCTGGTGACATGAAGATTCTCTGTCCTCTCCATCCCAATCATCCTCAGGTTTTCTGCAGCAAGAAGCTGGGATTGATCCTGATTTCCAGCCCTTAGGCTCACTTCCCATTTTTCTCTAAGCCCATCCTGAGCATCTACCCATCCTGCTGGAGCAGAGCTCTGGTCCCCAGCTGGGAACACTGGTTCCTTCCGGAGCAGCCCTGAGCTCTGCGTTATACCGACCGCTTTCTGACTGGGAGGGTGAGGTTGGGGAGCAAAGAGTTAAAATTTCTTCCATCCACCTGTATATTTTCACAAGCCTTCAGATAGCAATCGAGAATGCAGGAAACGGTGTATTTAAGGGGTCTGAATTTGCCAAAACTGTGCCACGAGTCAAATTTTTAAAGCAAAGTTTATTTGTAAAGTTCCAGAAGGCTGAAGGATCCCCTGTAAAGGGCTGAGTCTCTTTAAAGGTATCCTCTTTTTTGTTTGTTTGTTTTTTTTTCTATCTCTACCTTTTAAAATGATTTGGCTCGGGAAGAGGATTCATGGAGAGGGGCTTGGTTTTAATCTAATAAGTGTGGGTTTTTTTCCCCGTAGGCAAGTGCTACAGCTCATTGAGGCACAGATCAACCCCACACCAGGTTATAGAGGGGCTTTTGACATTTGCCTTAAATAATTTCAGCTCTGAAGCCATACAAGGGACCTGATGGGGCTCAGAGATGCTCCAGCTCCAGGAGGAGGCTCAACATCACCCAAACCAGCATCTGCTGGTGGGATGCTGCGATGGTGCCTGGTCCGCACAGTGTGAGTTCTTTGGCAATTAACACTCCCCACTTCTGTGTGTTAATTAACAGGGATTCTCAGATCCGTAAAGACTCCATGAGGGTGTTTTACAACCTCTTTCCGCGCGGTGTTGACGTGACAGCCGCAGAGGTGGTAACTGTACTCCGAGTGCAAGGGTAACACATTAAAATGTCATTATATGTATATAAAAAAAGTAATTGCGTTTGTACTTGTGGTAGGCAGGAGCTGGGTTGCTTTTTTTTTGTTGCTCATGGGCTCTCGGGGGCCAGGGAGGGAGCTGTCAGCATTCACATCTTAAAACAAGGAGCAGCCATGTCTCCTTTGGACAATGCCTTTGGCTCCCGCTCATTGCCCATCATGCGAGGGGAACACATCCCATCCTCTCCCAGAGATGAGGCACCTGAGGTCGGCAGCACCTCCTGACTACGTGAGCTCTGTCAGGCAGAGCCTCCACCCCTGAGCCCGGTTCTCCCCCACTTCCTGCAGCCTCCGCACCCAGAGTAAGAGTGCTGGGATGGGCAGGGGCCATCAGACCCCTGGGGAAGCCCAGGGACACCCCAGGGTGGGATGAAGGCAAAGCCTTAACTCATGATGCTTCCCGGCCTTGTGATACAGTTCAGCCCGGCAGCTGCCTGCAGGCAGAGCAGGCTTGTCCCTGCCTGCACGAGAGTTGCCGGGCGAAGCTCCGTGGCCAGGTGTGGGGCCGATGTCACCAGCCCCCCTGGGTCACTGCTGCTCAGCTGGACCTCACGACAGTGCAGAGACATTCAACTGGGGGAGCAGCTACAAAACCAGCGGCAGCTGCTTTTCTGAAGGCGCCAGGTCATCCTGGCGGGGCTGGAGAGATGGCATCCTCGGGGTTTGGCCGCCAGTCGCCTCGGTGGCGTGTGCATGGCTCCCTTGGGTTTATTCAAATCCCTTGGCTCCTTCTAATCCCTCTGGAAGGAATGGCTGATAAACAGGGGCTGGGCGCGCTGCAGGTGATCCCTCGGCGCGGGGCAGTGGGGCTGGGCACCCACAGTGGCACCCTGCCACCGCAGAGTGGGTGGCCCTTTCTTGGGTGGCGACTAATGACTCTTGTAATTGAGATGTGGCTTTACTACGCACCAGTGGGTGAGCTGACATAAGGGGAGGGGGAGAGAAGTAGAGATAGGGGTGAAGGCAGCGTGGCTGGGTGCAACGGGTGCTGCTCAGCCAGCCCAGCCGGTTGGACCAGCCCGTGACTGGGTGCTGCGTTTCGGCACAAGCCACCCAGGGCTGGGATCTCACCTCCTCCTCGCTGCCGCATGCCCTAACGTGGCACCTAGGTGCCAAAGTGCATGAAAATGTGGGGTTTGGTTTGGTTTTGTTTTGGTTTGTTTTTTTCCCTGCAAGAGAATGTGTGAAGCCACCCGAAATGC
>JANHFX010019620.1:0-20585 GCA_027560015.1 Chloroceryle amazona
CTGCATAGCTGAGAGAGTCCCTCATGGGGTGTCTGACATCCCTGCACCATCACAGTCAGTGTGTTTTACCCAGGGATTCACTTCTTGCACTCTCAAGAAGTGAGACTGGATGAACATCACCCAAATAATGATGACTATAGCACCAGACTGGTCTTGTTGGGTTCACTGCACTGGTTGCTTGTTAAAATTTTCAAAGTCAGTTCTTCTATTGAATTCTAGCAGGTTACAATGATTGCATAGCATTAACTGTACTGTGGCTGTCTGAAATAGCAAAAGGAAAAATGAGATGATGACAGAGACGAGGTTTGTAGAGAGAAGCAAACTAACTTCTACCATGGCTGTAGCTGGGAATATAAACAAGTGTTCAAGCATCCTCTAAAAGCAAAGGAGAATACTCCAAGCTAGTACTGAAAGGATGAGTTCCTGAGTACTTTGCCTTTATCAGTGGATTCAGCACACGTTATATATTTGAAATTAATCTTTATTCTTTGTTTCTGACATTAGGCTGTCTCAGAGCTCTGCTTGAAAGCTTGTGTGGGAACAGGACTGTTAGGCAGGAAGCAATGTTTTTTGCTGTGATTTCTTCTCTCATCTGCAATGGTGTTTAGTGGCTGCTGTACTGAACAAGATTCACCTTCTTCTCATTACCTCTGATCAGATCTGGTTTCTATTCTCAGTCCCTCTCACTCTATCATAGCTGGGTACAGATAAGGAGAGTTAAGACAACATAGAAGAAATGGTGGAGGCAGTTGCCTGAACCAACAGTTTCTCAGTCCACAATTGTATGAGTACTACAGATAACAGAGGCTCTTTCAGGCAGGGAGAGATATGAGTAGAGAAAGGATAAGATCTGAATCAGGAAGGGATGTTCTTCAAGGAAAATTTGAAAGAAAACAGAATGAGCAAAAAAAGGCTGGAAGAAGAAAAAAATCATCGGAGAAGAGGAGAGAAGAAAATCACAGCAGTATAGGATTTTGAGATGCCTCAGACTGAAGGGGAGAGAATTTAACAGAAGGAGAAAATCTGTGGAGAAAAGAACTTGAATCAAAGAGCAAAAGGAAAGTATCTTTCCATATTTTTTTTCTTTAACATTTAAACCCCAAAATATTTCATTTCTTTTGGATTTTTATGCCCCATTTTTCTTTCTAATGACAGCAAAACCAACATCACCGGTCTAGACAGGCTTTAGGCAGTTAATTAACAATTTAAAGTAAATATATACATTGTAAACCTGATGAGTTTATCTATTAATTTTAGTGGTACACATTGGGGAAGTTCAATAGATTTTGTGTTGAAGCGCATGATAAATGAGAAGCAAGTTCATGATAAATAAGCATTTACTTAAGTATCAATATATTGACAATATCCAAGTAGAAACCTTTAACAATTAAAAGTTTTTCTGCCTTTTCTCAGCTAGGTGTTGGTTAGCTGAGGAATATGGTATCCCCTAAGATACCATATCAGCAAGGATTGCCCTGACAGGAACATCTATGCATTCACACTCAGGCAAGGAATCCAATATAGTAGAATTAGTGGAACAGACATACCTGGAGCAGTCAGCCTGCAAATGCTCAGTATACCTCACGTGACCCAGGTTGCTGATCACATAGAGCATGCATGCTTTAGCCATAAGCTGTGGTCATTTGTTGGGAGAATATGGACATCATAGTGATGTATCCCAGACTGATATGTCTTTGGAAGTTCAAGCAAATTGCCAGTGTATTCTTTTGGTTTAGTCCTGGACAGAATTTCCAGAGTGAACCTGTAGGTATGCACCCACGTAGAGCCTATCCAGGATGTATATTTAGTGCTACATCTGGGGATGTGGAATTACAAAGCAAATTGCACCGGAATGATAGACCTCAGTTTATCGCATTGACCTGCATGAGAGCGTTTACATGTATCTGAGAGACACTCTCTGATCCTGCATTTAACATGGAAACTGTTGGTACAAGAAGAGAACTGTGACTTAAACATATTCTGACCTAACACATCTCTCTTTCCTGCTTCCTGCTTGCTTTCTTTCTTTCCTGCCTCTTATAAAAGCTTTCCTGTATCCAGCTTAAATCCCAAATTTGGAAAATGTATTGAGATAACTGGATTGCTGGGCTGAAGTGGATCTGTAATTCTGTAGCACTTGAGAGGATTCTCTGAAGGGCTTTGTAATGTTTGTTTCACATGTATTTTGAGGTTTTTGGAGTTTTGGGGTTTTTTTAAAGTTGCTTTCTGTGTCTCTGTGCTGTACTTGCCGTGTGCAACAATATACTCTCAGCTCAGGAGCAGTCATATAAGATTTTGTGGCTGAAAAAAGGAGCAGTATTTAATTACTTCAACTTTGTAGCAATTCTGTAATTCTTCTGCTCTTAAATTCCTTAGATATGTTTTTCACCGTGTAGAAACTATAGGTTTAGAATATGTGGCCTGATTTCACCTTTTTATTTGACTAATTATGCCAGATTATGGAAAGAAATCATGTCAAAGAGTTGAAAATCCTGACACAGGAGCAGGTCAGTGAAAAACGGTCTTCTTGATAAAGTACAGTATAATTTGTAGATCAAGATCTCTCCTTGTTTTGTGCACTTAAAATATTTTGTGTGCCTTCATCCACGCACTGCTGCAAATGTGGATACCAATTTTTTCACTTGCATGGATGTAATAGGGCATTTTCCTTCCTATTCCCATTTGGCATGAACAAAGCTGACATTTATTTCCATTTAACCTTGTGCACTCTGTTCTTTGTATTGTAGCAAGTGAAAACTGTAGTGAGGAAAAACATACATCAGAAAATATTTTTTTTCTTTGTGTCTTTAGTCTGCTTTGTACCTACAAAGTCTATGAATTCTTTTTCTGTAGAGGAAAGCAGTATGCTGCCAACAGCTCAATCCCCCAACAATGTCAATCAATACAGCTCCAGGCTAAAAAAAATCCAAGTACTACAGATTTTGAGTTTTAATTTCATTTCTACTCCCACCCATCAGTTTTCAAATAACCTTTCTATCTTTTTACCTGTTTAATATTTCTTTCTCTGATGCCTAGACAATTTCACTTACACTTCAAAGTTCTACCATGCTCTATGACAAGGCTTTCCTAACAAGACCCTCAGGAAAAACACCACAAAGATGAAATTGCAGAGTTTCGGTTGTTCTTGTTGCTGTTCATAAGTTTTCTGACAGAATAGATAGTCATGGGGAAAATGCTGGTTTAACAGATTTGAAAATATTAATTTTAACTGAACGGAAATCTACTTCCTTAGGAGACAACTTACTTCTCTGAACTCCCATTTCCTGACAGCCTGACTCCTAAGTGCAGGCACGTTAGTAATTTCCAAGTTCTACTGACACCAATTTTCCTTCTCTTTAGATCCCGATGCGTAACTGCAGATCTCTGAGCTTCTGAGCATCACATTTACCACCTGACTAATGTTAGCACTTGTCTGCCCGGAGAACTTCAAGGCTTCCCTGGTTAATCAGAGGACCCGATGAGCATTTCTTATTATTGATGACTCAAGAGGTTACTGACAAGACAAGGAAAGCAGTCAACCTGGATGCCCACGAGCTGATTTTGGTTCCAAAATTCCCCGGCTTTTATAAACTTCTTTCCCATTCAAAGTACTGCTTCTCATCCAAGGCTGCAATTTCTACCTCATCTCTCAAAAATTCAAAGTCATATTTTTTCATAAAAAATAGTTTCCATCTTTTCACTTAACAGCTTTGCTTTATATATAATAGTACTAAACAAGTAGCCTATATCTTCACTCATGTGCCTCTCCTTAAATTCTTTACTCTCTCCTGTCCAGATTTATCTCCTGTAGTATTACCTTGGTTAACAAGGTAACCACTTGCTGTGTCATTGTACTTTTTGTTACCTCAAGGATTTTCAGTTTTGTGTATACAACTACTAATTTCTAAGGAGAATTTGTCTACATTTATCAGCATTGAGAAGACAGTAATCTAGGTATGGTGATGCTCAAAAATCTTTATAACCTTTGACTCCATTAAGTATGGTTTTGTTTTATGAAATAACTGCCAGCTTTCCCAGCTGAGCAGTTGACTATTTCATATGCAGCAGTCTGACATGACTTCTCTATATTTGCTATAGCGTAAAGGTTGTGTCATTTCATCAGATCTCTTACCCTGTATCTGTATGTGCAGACTAAATTGGAAGAAGAATTCAGTAAGTTCCATATAGTCAGTTGATATGTGGCCCAAGCAATGTGGTGACTCTGCACCATGCCCTTGAGAATCAACTCCATGTTATTTCTTTACTGTTTCCTGAAGCTCTCGTCCCCTTAATCTCATCCCTTTTCTGGTTATAACTCAGTGCTGAATTCCTCAGCTCTTGATGTTTAATTCTTTAATGCTCTGTCCTTGGTGAGCACTAAACCTAACTCTATGTCCATAATTATTCTCATATTCTTCCACTTTTTCCATACAAATGTCAGGGCACTGCACAAGCTGGAGATTCCCAGGGAGCCATGAGGAGGGAACCCCAGGGTGGCAGGCAGGACCTCGAAGTGCCTTGATAACCGATTTGTTATGGAGCCCTGCCCTTGCATTAACCTATATCTTTATGGCAATGTAGACAACCATAAATAAACACCAGATGCCAAATTTGGTCACTTTGTGTCTCTTCACAAAGATGGGGTAGGTCTATGTTTCATGCAACTGGAAAATAGTGACTTTTAATGCTGAATTTTAAACTAATTGGGAACTTGTGATGTTTTTGAGTGTTGAATTTTCAGAGTTTTCTTTTAAGTACATTTTGGGTTATTCTTCTCCAGAGATTAGGTTTTGACAAAGCTGATTTTTTCCTGCCTTCACCCTTTCAAATTGAATTTCTTAGGGAAATTTATTCTGGAGAGATTGAGAATATGCTGGAAGTACAATATAGAAATGACATTGAGTCTGAGATACGCTTTGCTTGTTAGCTGATGATAGTCAAACATTAGTCTGGGAAATGTTGGTGGAAAAAGATATTTAAAAGAATAGCAATTCAACTGAAAGTTGACTAGGATAGACAAGTTATGTATCACATCCAGCTCAGCTGAAAGGAAATGCAGAAATGTGTGGCAGTACATTTCTTAGGCTTGAAGTCTCTGATAGTATTAGAAAACCCATGATGTCTGGAACAGAGAACTAGGCTAAAAGATTGTATTTCTGTTCCTTGCCCTCAGACCTTGACTACAGAGAATTCATCTGGCCAGTTCAAATTTCCATCACCCTATCCATAAAACGGTTTCTGATCTTTGTAAAGCATGGTAAAGTGTTTGAAAAGGATATAAGTCATTCCTTCATCCCCAGCTGAAAGAGGAAAAAAATGCAGTGTTAGTGATATCTTATTTAAGTACAAGGTAAAATGCACACAAATCTAGAGCAAGATAGATTTGAACAGTGAGCATATTTAAACATGTGCAGGATGAAACTGCTTAACAGAACGTTGAGAAGCTAAAATAATGAATGAAACAGAGAGTTGTAGATAAATGAAAATTATATCTTTACAAAATCTGGTTTGCGTAAGGGAGATGAGTTGCCTGTGAGAAGAAGAAAAGCTGCATTGTTATACAATTGCTGGCTTTAAAAAATAATTTCTAAAATGCAAATTCTGTGCAGGCTCAAGTCAGATTGCATCTGTGCAAGGTAATCTCCTATCTGGTACTGCACTTCTTCCTTATTATTATGCAGTCATGAATCCTAATTCGTTAATACCCCTTAGAAGTGGTAAAATGCCTCTTTACAGCTATATGATGAAAATAATTTCTCTGTCTGCCTGGCTTTCTATGAGATTCCGTTGGGATTGCATATCAGATCTTTGCTGAATTTTCAGAGGGTATGTATTAAAGATCTCACAATCATTTAAGAAAACTTGTATGTTTCAACCCCATGGTTTGACGTCCTAACAATTTAAGGTAAGGAGGATGCTTTTGATAACTCTTGGCTAAAAGTGCAAAGCATCCTGCTGGACATGTAGGTGGAGACAAGCCCAAAGGGGTGGGAGGTTCTGCCAACAGAAGGTAAATGAACAGAAGTGCCAGTCTTTGCATGCATTTCAGTTAACCTGATGGTGTGCAGCCTTTGTAAAAATTCAGTCTACATTGGGATTATTAAATGCTTTAGCATCTAACAGTGAATTCTCTTGGACAGATAGGTGAGGATGCCTGGACAAGCAAAAGGAAAGGCACGGGGTAATAAAAAGGGTCTCTTCATGGTTGATTCAGGAGCAAAGACCACTTTGGCTTGCTGCAAGCCAATAATTTCTTCATTAACACCATGTATATAGTTTGGGCAGGGATAAGCAGCAATGAACTGTCATAGATAAAGCTGTAAGTCTGTGAAATGAAACTAACTGAGCTGGAGCTGCAGAAAGAGGCAAGCTGATGTTCCCATGTAGGCTAATGTTGATCAGATGTAATGAAACTAAATCACTTCTCTTGCCCAGCTCCCCCTTCCAGAGACTGAAACAGTCTGAGCAGCTGAGACAATTCATAGTCTGTGCTCCATGGTTTGAGAAGTACCTCATGTCCACCTTGAAGCTTGTTGGGAGACCTGTCTAGCCAAATGGAATGAGATACTGCAGAGGACACTGAAATCCTAGAGAGACCTGAGCTCAGGTAAATAAGTGTTGAGCAGCCATCCATGTATTTCAGGGTTGGAAATTTTGAAAAAACATCTTGTTAAATAAGTGATAGATCCTAACCTGGCAATTGAACCTAGCCATTTTTTAAGCTAAAACTGAGGCAAATCACAACTTCATTGAACTGTTTCCATTCATTAAAGGATCAAGTTTGACAGCTAATTAGGGTTGATCAAGAAAATGAGACGACGACTTTGTCATAAAAGTTCATAAAATTCTTGTGACTTTAAAGATCCCTTTCTTAAGCATATCTCTGGCTTTCCATATTCTCTTTAGCCCCATATTTCTACTTACAAGAGCCAGCTAGAACCTCTAACCCATTTCTTACCCACTAGAATGAATATTTGTTGACACAACCATTTATATATAACTCTGTTATATTATCTGCCTCTCACAAAGCAAAGTTTAATGTATATATTAAATTACCTAAGTATGGAAACAACATGCTAAGCAAAAGCAAGCAATTTCTTCCTCTTCATTTCCTAAAAGAAGACTAAAGAAGTGCTACCATGTAATGCAGATGCTCGGAACTACTTCCAAGACTTTTACACTAAGATGTGGAGGAAAGATTTAGTTTCTTTGTATTTTAGATAAATTAAGGAATGTAAGCTTTTCTATATGAAATGAATCCCTGTCTTTACAGATATTAATAGCATGATGTCAGTGCTGCAGTTTCAAGAATACTGTGAAAGTGTTGAAATGCACTTGTTTCTATGGGAATCTGAATGGAAAACCCCCCTGACAAAACTAAGCCTGCCTTTGGGGCTCTAACTGCATGATTTCAGGGACTATTGTTACAAACGATAAAGATATTGGCTTAGTTAATGACAAGAGAAGGTGTAATTGCAAAGTTCCTGAAATAAATAATCTGTTTAAAGTTGGATTTGCACTGATCTGGGTAAATGATGAATTTCCCACAGAAAATATTCTTCTGCTAAATATGAAAACAGTTTAACCACCGTAACATGCTGCTGTCTTTGAATTTATAATCTATTATTGAACTTTGGCACTGCTTTCCAGACTCAGATTTAGTTATATGAAAGTCGTCTTTTTCTCAAATGTTTTTGCTCTTTAATGGAATTTAGGATTTGATTTTCATCTTGAAACCACACCACTTTTATGGAAGAAAAACAAATTTTCTCTTTTAACCTAGTAGAATTTAACAAGCTTGGGGGATTTCAAAATGAACTGCTTTTGCTAAATTTTATAAGCTTTTGTTTAGCAATTTCTCACTTTCAATCAGATATTGTAGCACTGAGCCATTACATTTTTAATTATATTCCAATAATTTGAGATACTCCCTTCTGTCTTCAGGAATGAAAGGACAACAACAGCATTTGCTCTCTCAAATTTTGTCTTTCATTTTACCAGTGACCTATTATTCCTTCTTTCTAATAGTTTATTAAATTTTTTAACTATTTAATATATTTTTGCACTTCTGTTTTCCACTGCTGTATAGGATTCACTTACAAGACATCCCTTTCTTTTTCCTCTCTTAAAATGGCAATGACTGTGAGACCAACAGCATCTTCCCTTAGAAAAGCCAATGATTTGAGTTTTATTAATGAGCAGACCTTTTGATTAGAAAGACCCATTTATCAGTAGTCTGAGATTGTTATTTTTCACCTTGCATTCTTTGTAGACTTCATCATTAGACTGATTTCTTAAAGTTAGTTCAGAGACAAGATTGTTCTTTATAAAAAGTGTAGATGCAACCTAAGCTTTGAGAGAAACCCAGAATCACAGAAGGATTTGGGTAGGAAGGGAACTTAAATTTATTAAGATTAAGAGAAGTGGTAAAGGAAGAAATAACAGGGTTACCCTGGGGATATGAGGAAGTACACAGAGGAAAATAATGGTCAGATTGAGAGGTAGATGGCAGCCAGAGAGTATAAGGTACTTTTCTTTTTTGTCCTTCCAAATTTTAGCTAGATCTGGATTAAAATCTGAAAATCACTAGTGATGTCTAAGCTAGTAAGGAATGGGGAGGGAGAGTTAATGAAGGTAGAGAAATCCCTCCATTTGATGCATTCTCCTGTATGAGGAGTTTAACCCAGTTCAAAAAAGCACAGGATCAATTAAATCTACATTTACTGTTGTGATTGTCCACAGACAAATTCCTAGTGCTTGTGTGCTGGCAGTAGCAGGCTAATTCATTCTACCTGAACAAGTGCTTTTTCGTGCCAGAATGATGCCCTCTGAATGCAGACATATCAAAATAGCTTCCTTTTTCTACATGATAAACTCTGTCCTACATCAATCCTTTTGTTTTCAGACATCCATAGGGCATTTGAACTGTTTAGTGATGAAACGAATCTAGGCAGTTGAGGAATCACTCACAGACACAATTTCAGTGAAGATAATGAACATCTGTATGGATGCCTTTTCTTAACTCTACCAGTACATGCAAACTATGAATTTTCTCAGTGGACAGAGACAATGTTCCTGTAAATTATTCCTATAATGCAAACTCTTACTGGGTAGTGAATACCCCACATAAAACCCCCCACTAATACCCATCAGTCTCTTCCATTTCATATGATTTTATCTCTCAAATTTTGATAAAAACATTTCTATGTTTTTCCCCTCTTCATCAATAGAAACTATTAGAAGTTTCTGACTGAACTCTGAACTGAAAACTAAAACTTACCTAATTTATGCCTTCTATCATGGTGAAACTTACCTAATTGATGCATTGTATCATGGCATCCAAACCTGACTGTTTAATATATTCATTTGTTCCGCCAGAAAAGTGGTTTACACTCTCTGTGAAAACAATATACTTAATGAAAAAAAATGTTTCATCAGAAAACAGTTACACACAAACCATTTTGACAGAAAATATTGATCAATCTGGTTTATCCACCATTCATGCTGAATGTTAATTGGTCACATCTGGAAAAAACACTGTATCAAAATTTGGTATCTTTACTAGCAACATTGTTAGTAGCTCTGAATTTCAGTGATCCTTAGGCCTTGTGCAATCTACCTTCTGTAAATTCAGAGTGTACATTTCTTATTTTGGAGAAAAAAAACTAACAAGGCAAAACCTACAAAAACAACATCCTCAGCAGTTTAAGCCCTACTACCAATTTTATTTAAGTCCTAATGCAATTTTATTTGTCACTTTCTCCTACTATTTTATCACATATTGTCAAGAATTGCTTTTAGAAATGTATCTTTTTTTATTTACCCTTCCATCTACACCTGATTGTCTTTCTAAATTAGAATCCATCATTTACCTATATATCCTGTATGCAGCATGTATAATTTTGTTTCCTTGAAAGTAACCTTGCCAAAAAGAAAACAACAGTGAGCTCTATGACTGGCTGCTTTGCTGACTCTAATGTTGGCTTGATTTCATCAACTGTAATGTTTTGGTTGCCATTGTCTAAGGGTCAATTTGCTGGAGGGCTGACCTGTCCTTTTAGATGGCATTTAATTTTCACTTGTATAAAAATGTTCTGCCTCTTACATGGTGTTCTACAAATGCCTTATGACATCCATCCTCAACATCCTTTATGGTGAAGCAGCACATGGCTCTCCTATGTCTTTATTACACTGTAAAACATGCAGTCCATTCTATCCTTTACATTTGTTTTGCATGTTAATTAATAAATATAGATCAGTGAATTTCATATTTATGTGCAAGTCAGAATTTAAATATCATTCTGTCCTTGATATTCTGATAAACATACTTGTAAATGCAGTCACAGCACTTTCCCTAACCCTCTTTTCACTTGTTCCAAGAGTTCATGGTACTTGCTTGCTTGCTTAAACATCTATTTGTAAGATGCAGTCATTATAATACATGGCCTAATTTAAACACTCTTGACTGCTTTTATATTTCATATATAAGCTGTGGTGTCAATGCATTATTGTGAAAATTCAATATGGATAGGCCCACAGACTGAAGAAGCTACAATATAAAAATATATTTTGATAAAAATTCTATAAAGCAAACTGTCACTTTCTTTTCTTCCTGTATCAAATCACTATGTAGAAGCCCAAACTTTTATCTTTGTTGTCATTTCCAGGAATAAAATTGTACCAGACTTTTAAAATAGATTTAAAGTAGCCATGTAAATTATAAAATAATTTCACAGAGAGGATTTATTTTCCTTTCCACACAAAAAATTGGTAGGGAAGAAAACTCAGTTATACCTTTAGAAAGTTTTACTCATTTACTGGAAGAGACTAGAAAAGGAGCACTTTGTCTTTTTGTAAAGTCCTGAATTGTATAGAATCAAACTGAAGATGTTTTTGCAATGAAATATTAAATCCAGTCTGGTTAGCTTTGGCTCTGTCCTTAGTAATAATTTATTTTATGGTATTGGGAAAAGCCGGATCACTTGGTGTCACTATGAGTCAAGGCTCAAATTACTGCAGTGGCTGCAGATGCTACACACCTACAGAATTTTGTTGCCATCTCTCTTTACAATTGCCATGAAGCATGCAAGTGTTCAACAGTTGCAGTGCAAAGTCCAGCAGTTTAGGTTAGACTTTTCCCAGCAGTGAGTTTAGCCAAACGGCTGGATACTGCTGCTGTTGCACACTGTTTGCATACTTCACTCCGTGAATATGTGCACACAGGGTGACATAATGACAGCTAAATCTCTGCAATTGCATGCAGGTACTGCACTTTTAGCTTATGCCATATCAAAAGTAACAGTACCTTGGTTTAGAGCTCTTTTACTGAGATTTAAGTAGTAATAAGAGCAGCTCAATGGACTTGCATTGTTACCAAGGATCAGCCAGCAGGTCATAATTTACTGAGCCACTGCAATTTGATTGGTGTGTGTGTGAGCTCTGTTTCCCTATCTGAAAAATAAGAGATAATGTTTCATCTCAGTTTACATGAGGACACTGTGAGGATTAGTCTTCACACTGCTTCAAAATGTAAACTACTGTATAAAACGAAGGCAGCACTAAAATGATGCCACCCTTTGGAAAAGAGAAAAAGAAAGCAAAGCAGCCATGCATAATATGAATATTTCCTCTCCAAGATGTGAAAGTGTGGTGTGGATTTCTAAAATACTAGAAAGCTGACAAAAGGGTGAAATCTCTAAAGCATGAGAAAATTAACAAGAGACACATTACGGTAATATCCTTTGTCTAATTAGGTGTGTGTGCCTTTAATGTGCTGGTGTCTGTGAATATGCATGCAGTTTTGTAAAATTCCTTGTGAACTTGTTGTTGATAAATTATCTGACAGTTTGATATTGCTGTGGAAGTGAACTTCGCAGTCATTCTATGAACAGTAAGATTTGTCATTTATCAAAATTTAATATATGCTGTCTGTCTCACAAAGAGCAATAACGAGGAAAGGGGAAAAAGGGACAAGTGCAGCATAAACCACAGTTTATGTTTTTGAAAGTGTCCCAGCTTTACTCTGCCTGCTCTGTTTAAGAAAAAAAAAAATTAAAAATAAAAATCAAAGGGCTGGAAGTGCAACGTCCTTTGAGACTTGCTTGGCAAGCACTATGTGATGACTAGCTGTTGTGCTGCTCAAGCAGCAGTCTGTTCTTTGCACTATCTGGACTCTCATTATCACTCATCTGTCAAACCTGCTGCTGTGAAAAGAGCTGGGGTGGAGATCAACTTGTAAAGTAGCAGCAGCAAAGGCAAAGAGATGTGCTTTCCTTTTTGGTGAGTCAGTTTTCAGTTCTCCTTTTCTGATGCTGTTAATTCATCCTCCAAGACTAAATAATTGCTAAATGTTGTCTCCTTCCTTTTCCCTCTAACTTGTCTACAGGAGGTGCTAAAGGAAATCTTTTATTTCCAATGACTTCAGGAATTCGTTGGGATGCTGCGACTCAGGGATCACATGTGCATGTTGTTGGTCCTTGTGGAAAATTTAGAAGAGGCAGGTTGCACAGCAACTTTCTTTGTGTTATGATTCAAGCAAAGACAAAGTTCTGACAAATATCTGGTACTTGTCACAGTCTGCAAAGGTAGCTTTATATGCTGTCATTAAACTCATATTGTCAGATAACAGAAAGAAAGGTCTCAGTATATTTAGTCAGTTCTCATGAGCAAGGTTATAATATTTTCTGTTCCACAGAGCTCAAGCCAATATCTTCTCATTAAAATGCTGCTCTGTCTCAGTGGACACCTAAGAGTAAATCTACTTTAAGATAACAAGTGTCACCTAATTTTTGTCATTAAAGTCCTATTCTTGCCCTTTCAGTGAGATCCACAAGGGTCAGTAAATATCTATTTGAAGTTTCCTGAAAATTCTAAGCCAAAGACTGAAATATGGGCACTAGCTTGGTCTTGATTTTTTCATAAACAGGCCTGATAGGTTTGGAGGATTTTGTATTTGGCTCTTTTTTAAATTTTTTTTTCTTTTTTTTTTTCCTGTCAATAATTGAAATTTAAATATCCGCAGGAGATTCTCTTTAAGAGATATTGTCAGCCTGAGAATTTCTTTTAGAAGTTTTACATGTATTATGGTATGTGGGGAAAATGTATAATACCTATTGACAACTGGGTATTTTTGCTGAAAAAAAAAAAAAATCACTTGAAAACTGAAAACAACTACATTTTTGAGAAATCCAGAAGTTTGATTCTCAAATGCTTCCTCAGGACATCATAAAATGAGCTGAGATCTCCCAGTTAGTATTATCTTTTACAAAGAGCTTGTTTCCAAGCTTCTCACATCTTTCTTGACTGAATTTTTTTTGTCACAGATGTCATGATGATTCCGTGAAACAGAATTACTTATCATGTTTCCTTTCATTTCACTAAATTTTTCAAGACAGTGTTGTGTAAATAAAGTTTTGTCCAATAAGGGATCTTGATTTGGCCTAGAGTGAAGTTTTGGCCTACACTGAAGATTTGGCCTGCAGTGAAATGAATTACGTTTGCCCTCTAAAGGTTAAATAGAAAGAATAAATGTTGATAATGGTTTTAGTTAACAGGCTTGTTAGTAAGATACCTAAGTGGGAACCATGCAAAGATACATGTAGATGCTTCCTTTGTCTAATTGGTACAATATTATGAGAAGACGTCAGAACAACTCCAGCTTAATTTTTGGCCTAGGCCGACTACCCTGTATGATCAAGTGTGTCCTATTTCTAACCTCTGAAAAGGTCAAGGAATCGTTATCGTTCAAATTTTCTCATACTACTTAATAGCCTTCAGTTGTTAGTTGAAATTTTAGTATCATCTTCATCTAAAATTAGCAGATGAAGTTTTAAAGGAACTTTTTTGCAACAGTGCAGAAACCATAAGCAAGGTTTGTCTGAAAATGATATGCTACTGTAAAATTGCTATTTCTTTTTTAGTTTTTCTCCTTTTAACCAAAATAGATGAAATCTTCATGTCTCACTTGAATTAACAATTAAGAAAACATACAATAAGGAAAAGGAAAAAAAAAAGAAATAGCACTGAGCGCTAGGAAGGACAAAACCTGCCACACTTCTAATTTGATGAATGTGAGGGAAAACCAAAGATTTTGGTAAGAGAAAAGATATAAGCCTTAATTTTCTGTAGCTTGACTTCAGTTCCAGACCTCCATACAAGCACCTTTTATGTCTCTACACAGAGAGGAACCATAGTAGGTCTGAGGTGGACAGCCTGAATGCCTCATGGAGGTAGCATTTAGCTTGTTCCCCTTCTTTTAGTCATAATAATTGCAGAGTGTAAGCCTGGTCGCAGTCTGGCAGAAGGCATAAGTTCTATACTAAGCGGTGTTGGGAACTGTGGTCCTCCAACCTCTGGAGAATGCTGCCTTGGGTCCCTGGAACCATCACCCACCCTTGAAGCCACTTGCATCAGGCTGGGACCAGGCAAGGCCTGGGCCTGTACCACTCTTAGGGCTCCTAATTGGTGGTTGAGGTGAAATACATTTTACTTAGAATTTGTTGTCAAAACCCAGATTCCTACATGCTAACACATTTCACAAAGTTATTCTCATGTCAAGTAAAGTTTGTCTGAAAAGATTTATTAGACCCAGGGTAGATATTGTGAGCAAAGGTCCACAAACAAACTGCCCCAGAGAACGTTGTCGGTGTTTTCATTTAGGACATAGAAAATAAGGCATTAAGTCTCTTCTCCCCCGGGCATGGTTTAGAATCTAAAATTTTCATGCATGATATGAGTATTGGCTCCTCTGAAAACTGCCTCTCTACCTTTTCTTCCCCAAAGCTCTCGAAAGCCTGTTTTGTTCACATCGGGAGCTGAAAACAAATGCCAGAACTCTGACATTTATCATAAGATGTAAATCTTGTTTTTCATCCAGCCGTGTTCAATACGTCAGGGAAAAGAGACAACAGGCATTCATCTTTATTTTTTGTGTATAAATTGAGAATGAGATACATTAAAGAACTATTTTTCTAGAGACTTCTCTGGGCTTTGAAGTGGTCAAGAGAAACAGTTAATGTTGTCTGGAAGAATCATTTTCCAGAGAAAAACTGAGACAGGTAATAAACTGACTTTATGATTTATTTTATCTATAACCAAAGAATTCTGTTATCACAGCTAGCTCTTTTGAAGAACTGAAGTATATATTGAGATGGAATAAGAGAATGTGGCTCCTTCAGAATCAATGGAGTTGTGCTGGTTTGTACCAAGTCAGCCATGTGTCATGTGCCTAATGGGTCTTGCCAGCTTAGTTTAGACATATGGTGGTATATCATTAAGTTCAGGTGAGATCATCTATGATAAAGCTTAGAGCTTTAAGGGTCAGCTCCACAAATTCCCTACGGCAGCCTGAAGACTCCTTATAGAGATGTACAAACTTGTGTTTTTGTGAAACAAAAAGATGGTGTTTACTTAACCGAACAGCAACCGCTATCTTTGTAAAGATGTACTTGTAGTCCAAGTACATAATACTCCTGCCTATGAGAAGATTAATTAATAAATTCTAGGAAGAATTAGATATATTTTACTCTAAAACAGTAATTGACAGCTGGCATAATTGTTTTTCTGAGTGAGAGCTCTTCTGACATTCTTTTGTGTTTTCCTTTATAAAAAAGTCAAGGTGGGAGGAATCTTAATTAATTGGAGTAAATCATACTCTAGTGAGAGTGAAAAATATACAAATACCTATAGCTCTTGCTTTAGAAATATAGAATAATCTTGCATTGCCTCTAAATATTAGCCTTCTCTGAAGCATTTGCATTTATTTATCTTAAATAGAGTTTTAATTTCTGCAGGATTTTAGGGGAAACAAAGTGTCATTAAAGGGTAAATCTGATAAAAATTTAATAAAACATGATAGAAAAAGTAATTTGCTTTTTCTGTTCTACTGAGAATAAACACACATTAAAGGTGTTGTGATAACAGTCAAAGCCTAAAATGTATAATAAGAGGCAGGTGAACTTCATCAATCTACCATATCTTCATGTTTCTTTTTTTCCCTACAGGAATATCTTGTATACCTAGAAAAATAAAGCTGCAGCTGCGAATTCTGTGATCTATCCTACTACATCACTGCACTACCACCATGAGCATGTAAAGTCATGGGATGCCAATGGGAGTTGTTTCCTGACAGCAGCTATTGTAATTTTATTCTGAAGTTCAGTATGACAGCATTAAAGTATTTAAATCAGTGTCTGTCATTGTAACCAACTCTCATCAGTGCTAAAATATCAGGTTGCAGTCGAGTATTCTTACAAATGAAATGTGTTCCTTTTGTCTTCCATAAAAAGTAGCTGCAGAAGAAAAGATGTCACGGTAAATGTTTGATAAAATGTTATGCAAAATGGTTTCAAATGGCTAGACTTCTTTCAGAACAGACCTCTTTCCTGTAACTGTGTCTGGTCCCTAAAACATCTGGGTACCGAAGCTTTATTTGGTCTTCTGCACAGTAACACATGGTTCATATACATTTCAGCAAGTGCTTCTGCCTTAAAAACAACCTTTCACTTCTTTGAATGTTCTGTTTCACTTTTCACTATGTGTGAAAGTGTCAAAGGCAAAAAGGTCACAATAAACAGAGTTGTAATTTAGTGGTGTTTCCAGTTAAAGGCAGTTTTCAGTAAGTTTGTGTTCAGCAGTCACTGACGTGCCAATAAATGAGTGATGTGATTCATCACAGAATCCTCTACTGACAATATAAAATATTCAAATTGAAGATTATATTGAAATGATAAACTCTGATGTAGTAACTGTAGGTAAGCAATTACTTTTGATGATGAAGTCTAATTTATGGATTTACCTCTTCTCACTGATATAAATCCGGTGAACTACCTCTATTGCTCTCTCCACTCCCAATGTTCTCAGAATAAAAGTTCTGTATATATGAAGAAATTATTTTTCTTCCTATAATGGTATTACAAATTTGCCCAGTAATGTTGTTCTACATATTCCAATTCACCCAAAAGGAAAGCATAACTGAGTCTACACCTGGTCATGTTTTGATTTTTCTTTAGGTTATTAAGAAAACTACCTGCTTATGGACAAATTTCACTGCGGTCTCGTATCTGCTGAACTGACACCATGGTAAGGTAAAGATGCTCTAGATTAAATAGGAATGAATCATCAGATCATTGCATTTTTAGAGTACAGTTATAAGCACAAAATAAAGCAATTAATAGAACTGAATGCAAACACCGTTTTAAAACAAAAAATCCATTTTCAGGGTTGGTTTTGTTTGTTTGGATTTGGTTTGGTTTGGTTTTTATCAGCTTGCAAAGCAGAATATGTATGATATTTTAAAAAAGACTAGCATAGTATTTTCCTGGTATAGTTGTTTTGTAACTATTAGACTTTTCAAACATGAAATGTTAGCATGATCACACCTGCAGTTATACATCACTGATTTAGTTGTTCGAGAAGAGTCGGTTCTCTAAGGAGTGAAATTAGTTTTAAAAAGCCTTCATCTTACAAAACTGATCCTGGAATTTTCCATCTCTACCCAGTCACATGTCAGGAATCAGAGAAAATCTCAGTTTTTTTCTTCGTTGCCACCAGTGTTAGTGATACATCTTTGAGGATCTCCTAATGATCTTAAAGGTTTTCTTTGGGTGAGGGGAGTTGCTTTTGTAGAAATGTGGGCACAGAAACATGAATCCTTCTGACTTCAGGTCATCATTTGCCTAATGGAACTAGACTGTGCCAGGAAATGTTGATTAGTACTTTGAGTTATAACTGTGAGAATAAACCTGGGATACTCATAGGCTGACTGACTAAAAAAGGCTACAAAAGGTTCACAGAAAAAGGTCTTTTTCCAGACCAGAAGTGTTACCCATATGAAACACAAGCCTGCAATTTGTCTGTAAACCATTCCTCCTCCACCTCAAATTTATATTTTTCATAAAATTTATTTTCTGATAGATAAAAACACTACTCTGGCTAGTAACGTTCAATACCTTTACAACTAGAACAGTTTGTATTCAGAACATTAGCTAACCACACAGAGTAATAATAGATACTGCCAGATACAGTTTTTTTAAAGTAAGTGAAGACTTCACATTTTACAACCAAGTTACCGAGGGTTTTTTCTCTAACTCAATGGTTATACTATAATTTATTCTTTAACAGCACTTCCCAGATTCCTCTCGAATGAAATGTGCATTCAAATAGATGTTTGATATGCAAAAGCTGGTTTTGCTTGCTCAGTAGTTTAGCAGCTACATGTAGATACATTCAGAAAAGTCCCTCTTAATGCCTGCAATAAATGAGCAGAAAAAATTTCCACCTAGGATGAACAACTGCTTAGACAGTGCAGATGGCCTGTCCACAGGAAGGCTCTGGTGAGGTGTTAGTTTATGTAGACTGTTCTGTTAGATATCTTCTTTAGAATTTAGATGGATATTTTCTTTAAGATGTCTGCTTTTCCTAGCTCATGACTCATTCTGGATGGAATATTGTTATATTTCATTTCAATTATGCTGCAACAAAATAAATGCACTGTGGAAATATAATTTGCAAGAGGATGCAAATATTGATGCCCTTTTCAGATTTCAGAAAGAATGTACTTAATGTCAGTTAAATCCTATTGTTTTTTTGGAAAATGCTCTGAATATTTAGAAAAAACCCTCTATCAGAATACTAACGTCAGTGTGTTCATAATCTTAACTTTAATCAACCCTTGGTTATTTAGCTTTCTTTGAGAAGATGTAGTTGCAAATGTAAATAAACACAAAGTACTTGTGTTGAAATTGTTTTCAGATAATTTTTGGCATTTGATGAAGCATTAACAGCATGTGGCCATTGGTCAGCAGTGTAAAAGCATGTGGAAGGTCAAGCATGATAATTTTTATATTATAAAAGAGCCTACTTAACATTTAAAGTTTGCTCTTTAAAAATACCATTTTTTTTCAACCATCTCATTGTTATGTGATAGAAAATAAAGCTCAGGTGTCAGTCACCACATTTTATGAAATGGATATTTTAGCAATAACATATTCTAAAGACAGAAGCAAATTTCTCTGACATGCATTAAGAGGATTTTCACTGGCTACAGTTGACACAGAAGCTGCTGTTCTCCATTCCTTCGTGGCTAATCTGATGTCAGTGCAGCACTAAAGGTGAACTCTGGCTCTTTTCTAAACTGATGGTTACTCCTATTTACAATTAGCTAGCTAAATATCTGTAAAATATTTACACCACAATATGCTCGGGAGTCTTATGCAGCCTGGCCTCTCTCAACAAACCTTTGTGACACTTTCAAGACCTAGAATTACTTTAGCTGCTACAAGAAACCTCCAGCTATGCATAGGCCTGGACAGTGAATGAAGGAGCAATTAATGCTGATACCAGCGCATGAAAGTGAATAATTCTGGCTGAGCTCCATCTGACCAGAGGCTGAGTTCTATAGCAATGGAAACAATTGCTCCTTTGCCTGCAGATGGTGAACTACAGGAAGCAATGCTCATTTCCAGTTCTCCACAGGACTTACCAGTGAGCAACTACAAAAAGAAGCTTTAAAATTTTGGATGTAATGTGTTTAATGCATGCATGCTATGTTTGCATATTTAACTGGGATCTAATGTACAAGTGCTCCTGCTATTACTCTGTAGGACCTAGATGAGAACATATAGGAGCAAAGCTTAATTTTGAGTTTAGAAAGCCAGTTGTCTTTAACCGCTGATAAAAAATGTATTCGGAGAAAAATATCAGTTGGTGATGACACTTAAGGTGGTCTGGCTCTGGATTTCCTCAGTTCAGGTAGTAATAAACAACAGTTGTTTGCAGGAATATACTACAATCTCAAAGCCAAATATGTTTACAGAAAAGGCAGCATATATCTTCCTAAATCTTCCTTTTCTTCTATGCCTCCTTTCCCTCCCTCACTTTGGTCAGTCTGAGATCTTATTTTGTTTCATAGCCCTTGCACTTTTACCTAAAATATTTCTACAGACTGTGAGAGTGCTACTATGTCCACAAGCAGAGCAGACTGTGTTCTATCAGGCCAAATGACCTTCTATTTAGATTAAGGAAAACAAGTAAATAAGAAATAAGTAAGCTCCACATGACAGAAAAAGCACAGTGATTGTCACTTATTCTAACAGCAGCTGTCTTGAGCCAAAGAGTCTGCACTAAATATGAGGAAGGATAATACCCCTGCCATTTAAAGACACAGAAAATGAGCAGAGAACAGCATGAACATTGCACTTGAAAATTCCATCATTGTAATATAAAAAAAAAGTAAAATAAAAATGTGGAAAGTTAAGTCTTCAAAGGTGTCCTATCTCACTGAAATATACAACTGAATATATTCAGTGTGAAAACTCTTAAGTCCTAAATAGCTTCCAATGGGAAACGACAGGATGCTATGGGGTGGGAGAAAAGAGAGATGAGTAGAGGTTATTTTAAAGAATGCAAAAGCATCATGGAGGTGTGTCAAATGGAGCAATGTTAAGATATATATTTATATATCTCACTCTCATTTAAGTGCATTTCATCCAGTCTCACTTCATCCAGTGCATCCCTGGGTAAAACACACTGACTGTGATGGTGCAGGGATGTCAGACACCCCATGAGGGACTCTCTCAGCTATGCAG
>JANHFX010019621.1:340-32512 GCA_027560015.1 Chloroceryle amazona
GGAATGGATGTAAGCTGGAGCACAAGAGGTTCCACCTTAACATGAGGTGGAACTTCTTTACTGTAAGGGTCACAGAGTGCTGGAACAGGCTCCCCAGAGAGGTTGTGGAGTCTTCTCTGGAGATTTTCAAAATGCGCCTGGATGTGTTCCTGTGTGACCTGTGCTAGACTGTATGGTCCTGCTCTGGCAGGGGCATTGGGCTCAAAGATCTCCAAGGTCCCTTCCAACCCTAAGTTTGGAGGAGAAAAGGAAGCCCCTTACCTTTCTTTCTGGCCAGTGCAATGATATCAGCTGCACTCTTGCTCATCACCTTGGTGATATACACTGGGCAGTTTATTCGACTGGCAATGGTGATGGCACGGAAAACTGCTTCTGCTTCAAGCTTAGGAAAACAAGGAGGAAAAAGTTAACTGCAAAAGCAAAATGAAAAAAAAAAAAAAAGAACTGAAGGGCTGATCCATATTTATCACTATTTAACAACAGCTCTTCAGGGGTCAACTCTGCTTTTTCCATAGAGAGAGATACAGTGCTGGGAAACAAGGAGGTAACTCAACCTCAGATACTTTGCATTAGGAGTAACCACAGCCAGGCTGCACTCGCTAACAGGTTACAAAAATCTTGACACAAATATAGCTCCCTGGCTCACTGCACCCCAGGAAAAGTCACATCCAAGCTTCTGCTGGAGCTCCTCCTTACCTCCCTCTCACCTTTCTGCTTCACACTTATACCCTGCAGTTGGAAGAACAAAATAACTACACATTGCCCCAGAGGCAAACTCTGAGCTCTCCCTGGCAGCTTACTCTATGCAATCTTTACATAAGGATAAGAGGACAGTGAATGTGAAATATTCTCAAACAACTTCAGCACTGTGGACTGAATTTAGCCCATAATCCATAAAAGCCTTTGAAGCATCGCCCAGTAAGTCCCCTTTGTCAGCAAGCGTAACAGTGCTCTCCTTCCAGGGAGCTGCCTGGGACGTAGGCACACAAAGCAGTCATCTTCAGACTGAGCCATAGTGATTCCCAGTGGCTTCAGAGGCTCCCAGTCAACAGATTTATACCTCCTTCCCAGATGGACTCACAGTATAGGCATTTTAATACCTAAAACTCTGTTGTGACTAAAAACACTGACTAAACAGTACAGAATTTTCTCTCCAAGAGTTGTGCTAGAAAAGTTGAGCAATGCATGGCTTAATTGTTCGGTTTTGTAAACTATTTTTTCTTAATTCAGACTATCACTTCAGGTTGTCCTAAGACTTTTATCACAACATTTGCTCTGAAAGATGCAAACACACCCTCAGAAGACCACAGAAGGAGGCAGGACCTCTGTACCTCAGTGCTAGGGCTAAGGTGACCAGATGCATGGTCAGAAAGACAGAGATTTCCTTTCTGGAAACTGCAAAGGCATTTTTTCCTTAGGTCCTTGTTCTCATTAAAAGGAAACTCCATTCTTTTAGAATAATTTAGGTGGAAGTTAAACAGAAAAAAAATCAAAAAGTACATAAACAGTTCAATGTGACCAATTAAGCTGATTCCATTGCCTTGGGGAGAGGTTATATAAAGATCTGCAAACCACAACAATCTCTTCAAGTTTAGCCTCAAATCCCCAGGACCTTGTCTCTTTAGCCTTCAAGGAGAGCAGTCACTTCCCACTACCACCCTCCATCATTCCAGTAATGTTCTGAACTGTGTACATTAAGGGACATCCACATGTCTCTACCTTTCCTTCTCATTAAAGAAACCCTTTCCAGATGCCTAAGATGATCCATGCCAGAGCCTGGTTTTGATTATAAGAGAGTTGCATAAAATGAGCTGCCTTGCAGCATCTTTCCATTCTCACAGAATTGCATTTCTACAGCCTGAATTTCTACTACAACTGTATCTGCTGGCATAAATGTAGATTTATATGTGGGCATGTGCATATGCATGGTATGCAGATATACACGCACCATATAGGAGGTTTTCAGCCAAAGCATCTTAATGAATGCTGTTACTCCAAAGCCTAATCCACAAACTGCACTGATGATTTTTACCCCAATAAGCCTTTTTTTTCTGTCATCACAAATTAATCACGAGGGGCACACTCAAAACATGCCCATGCTTGGGGCAGCAGGAGCTGTGACTCCTGTATGTACCAGGACGTGTTCATCTGCAGACCAAGGGAACACACGAGCTGCAGCATCAAAAGGGCAAATAAACTAAAAGGGAAAATAAACCCGGACTTTTCATGGCTTTGAATAATAATCATATTATTATTATTCCAAAAAAAAATATCACTGGAAGAGCTATGAGATAAGCAGACTGTTGCACTCCCCCACATACCCATCTCTCATCTGCACAAACAGAAGCCAAGCTCCAATATTACATGCTTGACAAAATATTTCCATGAATGACAAAATGAGTGAAGCCTCTTACCTCCTCGGGCCTGCTCAGGGCGTGTCCCTCAGGTCCAGTGATTCCCATCTCCAGGATACGCTTTTGTTCCTGCAACATAAGAGATAAACACTGACAATGGCTCCAGGTTGAGACCCTTGCACATGACATCCTCTGGTGGGTTAAGAGTCATATTGTCTGACTGCCCCTTTTTTGTCTGTGCAAATGCAGCTCCATAAGCCTGCTGCCAGAGGAGGAGGGCTGAAAACACTGGCTCTAAACTGGTCCCATGCCACCCTGGTGCCTGCTCTGTGCAGGGCAGCACAGATTTCTGGGGAAGAATTGTCTCTGAAGTGAGATGGAGCATATTTGTGACTATTTGTGCCTCAAGACATTGGGCTTTACCACCAGCAATCTCCTCTGCCCTCCAGAAAGTCTTACTTGACACCAAGCAACCAAGCCAGGGAACAAACTTCAATCAATATACTAAATAGTTATTATGGATATTTCCAGCCTGCAATTCTTTCTTTACTTGCAGAAGTTCCTCTCTGACTGCAATCTGTGAAGCACTGTTACCTTCCTTAAAATTTTAGCATTGCCAACACTTCATCTAATAAAGTCTTGGCTTTGGCATCCATTTTTCTTTAACACTTTTTTTTTCCTACAGAGTGAATCACTAATATTATAAAATTCTGTTTTCATGAAAGCAAAACAGTGCCCTCTGTTGTGAGAGCGCCACGTACTCACCAGAAAGTCCATCTTAGGACCAATGTGGTTTTATCAGAAGCTTCACCTATCTTTTCATTTAAGGTCAAGCAGTGATATTGGAATAAATTTCTCTTTTTGCAGAAAATGGTGATCAGCCACTACTGATCTGAGGTTGGTCCAGGTCTGCCAGCAGAGCAGATGTGGGACCAGACTTCTTGATGTACCCCTGACTCTGCACTGCCCACAGGTCTCTTATGAGCCAAGTTCAATAAATGTAATGACTCTGTGATACTGACAAATGTCCCCTAGAGACAAGGATAAAGTTACCAAATGTACTTTACTGTGTCATCTAATGCATATTTGACCCCGGGTCTTCAAGGGTAAAAAGCTCACACATTACCAACATAATCCAGCAAAACCTGAGCAAGTTAATATTTATACACAGTTTTGCCTTTGTTGCAATTAATCAAGGCTGAAGAAGCATTAATAGGAATATATTAATCTGGCTGTTCAATTAAGAGTATTTTTGTTAGAAAAATCATAATATTTCATAGGTTTTCTTAAAAATAGTTGTTCTAAATCATTAATGCAACAGCTCTGAACAGTGTCAGTTAAAGTCTTCAGATAATTAAAATACAACAAAAAATGAAATTACAAACACATAAACCAATAGCAAGATGGCAAAGAATGGCTACCTGAAGTAGGATAGATTTGCATCTTGAAGGAAATCATAAATCAGACCATACGATAAAATTACCCACTGTAAGAGGATTTGATAGTACTAGTAAGCTAGAATATTTGATAAAATCACGTTTGTATTTTCACACAGAATAGTCCTGAAAAAATCTCCCTGCAGACAGCTTTCACTATCCAAATAATCCTTCCAAATAAAAGCCTAAGGAAAGACTGATTTATGAGACATAGTAACAGTAGAGAAATATGCTGATGTATAACATAATTCACATTTCTTTACTACTTCTTCTTTTCCTAATAATTTCTCTGTCCTATAGGTTCATATTCCATGGCTGTAGCAAAGAAAAATGTAGCCAATACAGATTTGTATCAGAAGTGCAATTCCACAAGTACACCTCGATTTTAATGGGGAACATATCATAACATCATGGGTGCCATTTGATTTGTTTCATTATGCCATTTCTACAGTAATATTGACTTAGTATGTTTCCTATTATTCATTTTCATTCTACTGGATATTTTATGTTGCATTAAAACCAGAAATCATTTCTCTTGGTAGTTTTAAATAATGCTAAACTTCATGGGAAATCAGGGGTTCTTTTTCCCTCTTGAATCCAAATGAGAGTTTTCACCCAAAGGACACAAATGCACTTTATGAACCTGTTGACTCCTCACTTTTGAGCCCAGTGGTTATTTCAGCCAAACTTGAAGGGAAAAGGGAGAGAAGGCTCTCAAAGGAGAAAAATTCTTACCAGGCAGATAAGGACAGAATCTCACAGAGTGAATAACAGCAAAATAAACCCATGTAGGCAAAGACCCCTTACTGTCCAACCACTCAAATATGAGGTTCTCCCTTAATCATGACAAAAGGTGTCTTCCCTAGTCCAGATGTCAAAGACAACTTGTTTTTAGCTATTGTAATTTTCCTGTCAGCTTTGCAGCCTAGTCCTTAGCGGATAAGCCAGCATATAAAGAGCTCAGCAGATGAATCAGCTGGCTCATTTGGAGCCCCACGGACCCCAGAGGGGTTCTGTGCATGTACAAGGGATCAGAGGAGGGAGACATCTCTGCAACAGCCTTAAAAGATTAATCTGCCACAGATGCATAGAGTCATAACACCCCCCCACCAAACCCATCCCCTCTGTTTTATAGGGGAACCCTAGCCTCTGAAAGACCAGCGGGAGGTTTACTACTGACTGCTGTCCTCAGGACACCTCTTCCCATGTGATGTGATACAGATCAGAGCTATGGCACACTTTAGTGTGAGGACAGCACCTACATGAGAGACCTGACCTGCAAAGAGGGCACTGGGGATCCAGTGGATCATCCATATAATGGAACATACTGAACTTGAGCTCAGTTTCCTGGTTCTGACGGGCATCTTCAAATAACATGACTTAGACTTCAATGCATGTTTTTGGAATGTTCAAAATCATGGTGGTTTCTTATTCTCAAACTTCAGAGATTTATAATAATATACTCAAAAATAAATAGGTCTGAGAGCTTTACAACCCACTTCAAAATCACTATGCTATTTACTAATAAGAGTAATTACTAATGCAAGAGACATTAGCATAAAGCTTCCCATCTCCGCTTCTTGTCCCCAAAATCTCTGAGCGGGGCTTTATGTTGTTCTGCTTCACTTGTCTCTGCTGGATTTAGAAGAGATCTTCTTGTTTCCTTCTGCCCTCTCATCCAGTCCTCACCTGATGCCAAGGCAAGGAGCTGTCAGGATTGCTGCTCCACCTCAGGGATGTTCTGTCCAAGCACATAAAAGGCCCTCCATCCTTTCATCCTTTCAGCCCAGGCTTTATATCGGCGGTGTGTAGGGCATCAGGCTCAATTAAGGCACTTACCAGGTAGTTTCTTTCTTCCTACTCATACTCTGACTGGAGGGTTTTCCTCTTGTGTCTACCTTCTCAAAAAGTGAAGCAAAAATTACAGTTCACTCACCTGAGCTATCAAGTCTCCATTTTCAGCATGGACCAGAATAACAGCCCCAAGACTTTTTAGAAAGGTAAAGGCTTCATAAAGCTGCAGGTAGAACAAAGAAGGAAACACTGCTAAGTAAGGAAAATACATTACCTAACACTCAGACCTCTCTGTTTACCTTAGTTTTGCACCTTCTATGCTGGCAATTATCTAGGTGAATAGCAAATTATCTCCCTTTTCCACTCTCCCCTTTCTACACAGAACCTGAGCTTCACTGCTTGGCACTGACTTACCCACCCCCTTACAAACCAGCCAGCCCCAGAAGGAGTTGCTGCCCTTCTGCACCAAGACAGGGTCAGAAATGCTGGGTAGGGTTGCAGCTCCCTAGGGCACAGTGCCTGCCACAGCCCCTTGTACTGCAGGGCTACCTGTTCACACCCTTCCACACAGGCCTAAGTTTATTGAGTAGTCTCTTTTCCACAGTTTTAGCAAATGTAAAATGAAGATATTCCCATGGATTACAGACACTTTTAGTACATGTAGTACACCTCTTTCTTCTGAAAGTGCAGGCATTTTGCACCATCTTCTTAAAAGCAGATAGTGTCAAGCTTTCACTAATATCTTTAATTCTGCAATTAAAAGTTGCAGTATTTTCTCTATAGCATCTTTCTTTTTTCATTGCTTTCCAAGATTCCAAACTCATCCACACAGGAGGGAAACAGTTGGTCCTATTACTTTTACTGAGAATTTCTGAGCAGAGATCTACTGAAATTCTGTTCCCTTTCCAAAACATATTCAAGCTGAAGTGTTCCCTATTTGAACCACACTTCAGTAACGTGGGACTCCAGTATTCAAACACAGAACAAATTCTGAAGACACGGTTTCTTCAGCATCCATTTTTGCACTAGGGCAATTCAGCTAGTATTGAATGGGTCAGAATACACAGCTTGCAACATGCAGATATGAACAGGGTAACAGGCATTAGCCGCACATATAAATATTTTGATGCATTTTTCTTGCCAGTTACAACAGGGAGTTGAGTTTAACAGGCACGGCCTCTCAGAGAATATTTATACATTATTATGTCTAAAATTCCAATTAAAACCACATGTATCAAAGGTGTAATAACAGTTATTTAAGAGACAGAGATATGTCTCTGGGAATAAGAATAAAAGAAACATTTTCTCAGCTGAATAAGCAAACATTATTATTATTAGTAACAGATGCCACTGTCTATTTACAATGACCTAATACTTATGAATGGGAAAGCTGAAGAGTCTGGAATCTGTAATGAGCTCTGGACAAACAAGCTCATTGTTATCTCCAACCCTAATGAGGAAAGGCCACCTCCCCCAAAAAGCAACTCCATTTAGCTGTTTGCAACAACCAAGAAACTCTTGAAACCACAGAACTGCCACTGCCTTGAGTGCTTCATCTTCTCTTTCCTCTCTGACCTACAGTTCTTGAAAGGTAACAGCAAAATAAAGTAAAGCAAAATCCTGAGCAGTGCTGAGTGGTTGCAGCGTTGGAAGACACCAGAAAATCTTCACACAAACTGAGTGTCATACGCCTGAAGGAACATGCAGAGGTTATATAGCACTGATCCTCCAGAGAGAACTCCTCCACTGCACATTTCCCCCAGTGCCACTTAGATGGGTGGGAACATCCAACTGCGGTTCAACCTTAGCAACTCCTCAAGTGCTAGGGCATCACAGAAGAGAGGACAGATCACAGCAACGAAAAGCATTTGGAGCAATACCTGGCTGTCAGACATTTGGTAGAGATCTTTGTAGGCCATGTAGACTTGAAAAGAGTTCACACCTGTTCCAAGACAAAATTCAAAGGTGTTGTCATGCAAGCGAATTCTTACATTGTATTTGAACAAAAACTTCAGGAAAAATAAGTCCTAGAGTGTGTCTGGAGTAGACTTTTCACCAGTGTTTACCAGAAATTAGGCACGGCTCCACAGCTGCATTACAGCTGCTAGGACTAGAAGACTAAATCCCCTCTGCAGGAATTGATCGGACTTTGTGGATTGCCTGTATTCAGCCCTGGATCAACACAGCCACCACCACAAACATCAAATCACAGACAAGCAATGGTGGCTAAAGCCAGAAGGTAAAGTTTGTGAAGTTTAAAAACAACTTGTGTACAGTTCTGTGAATCACCGGCTTTATTTTTAGCTTTCTTTAGCCAATCAGGAAAACATATCAGCTTGACCTGAAACTGTGCTTTTTAATAGATAACCTTCCAGTTCAGTTTCCCCAACTGAACTGGCCGCGAAGCTGTAGGAAATATGTATCTAACTTTGCATATAGACTTGCTTTTTTTGACCCTACTGCCCAAAGCACCCAGCGTAGCTGATGGCAGACACTGGCAAGGAGTGGAAGCAAAGCCTGAAATCAGTTATAAAGGCAGCTCACCATACCACTCCTTCCACCTTCCAAAGATGGAACGATTTATGTTGGAAGTCATACAGAACCATGAGAGATGACAGCTCCAAATTTTAGAAATCAGTAAGAAATGCTAGTGTTGAGTATCGGTTGGTTGCCAGGAGCCAACTGCATTCAAATCCCTATGAGTTTTGCTATTTATTTAAAAGATTTGATTATTTACATAGGTTCATATTCTAAAGGGAACAGGAATTCCAAACATCTTCTGTTCATACTTTCTGTACATATGAATTTATATTAGTTTATAAATTTGCCTTACTTTTTCTATTACTGACAACATCCCCATCTTAGTACAGCGACTGATCTGAGAGCTTTCTAGATTAAAAGAAAAGTCATTTCTAAGCTGTCTAAGCCATGTATGCTGCATTTCAAAATACCTGTCAGGAAAACTGTGCTTCCTGGGGCAAGAGGAAAAAGAAAATCTGTTCATGTTATTCACGTTGGCTACACCAAATGAATAAAGCTCTCTGATGAAGATATAACTCCTTCATGAGACTAGAAGGCAGAGACCCTGAGGCAGAGGGTATTGCTGTTCACACTCACACAGAAACCTTTTTTATTCACAGTTACAAGACTAAAATATCCGAGGACACATAAAGGATAAAACCTTGACATTAACCCTGGTATTACATCTTCCTGCTAAGTCCAGGCAGCTCGGGGAGAAATACGAAGTGGGAGCCAGCCCCTCCTTGCTGACTTCCACACTCAACAATTCCAGCCGGTACTGTGGAGCCCCATCCTTTCTACCTATTTTCTGTTTCTCAGGTTCCCAGTAAATGCTTTACAAACTGCAATCCCTCAGCTTATTCCTCATTACACAGTTTCAATGTACTTAGTATTTCCCTGCTTTAAAACGTTAAGCTTGACTCCGCCTTCCCTGAGGCCAATGCTTACAGTCTCATGCCTGCAGCACCACCTCCCCTCTGACTGATCACATCTGCCCAACTTTCTTTGGATCAGAGTTCTGTTTCTCTTCACAAATGCACATAGTGTCTCAGATGTCAGCTGCACCTGGGAGGCACCTTTCTGCATGGGTGACCATGCACACATGAAGCAATGAGAGACGTGTCAAGGCTGGTCCAAGGCATGCCAGCTAGCCTCAGTGATGGCTCATGACTGAATCTTCTCACACACGCTTCTCTATAAGCAAAGCACTGTGTTACCTATTGCTCTCCCTTACCCACTAGGATCTAGCCAACAGCAGTTCATGTGATCACAAACTCACAGGAGATAAGGCAGCATTCTCTGAATACCATGGTTGGAAGACATACATTGACCCAAGTAGTATGTATTATCTTTTTCTTTTATTGCCTTTACATCTTCTTAGACCATATTCTGACCTAGGTAAAATGACTGTTTTACTCCCACTCAGCTTAATGCTCTCTCTGCAGCCAATGAGAGTAGAATGGGATCTCACCATGCTATCTTGAGCCTGTTCCTTACCAACAGCTCCCACAGTGCAGAAGCAAACCTGTCATCTAAGTGCACATCCATACCCTTGGCTACCACATCAGATACACATGAAGTGGAAGGGCATCTCATAGGCTGCCTTTACAGCTTAAACAGGAGCAATGGTTTGAACCATCCTGCCTTGCAAAGAGAATACCTTTACAAGATACTAAGATAAAATAGCAGCAGTTTACAGATACAGGTGTCCATGATTAGACTCTCTGACCAATGCCTTGGTCTGATGTCTCAATCTACTCATTAGAAATACGTGGCTTTTCAAAAGCCCTGGTCCATGGCCTACTGAACTTAATGCTTAACATTTGTTACAAACTACATTCTTCTCACTGTCCTGCTTGCTCTCACACCAGGAATTCTCAAGCAGATCCTTTCCAAACTTCAGACAATTCTACAGGTTTTTCTGAAAAGCAACAAAGTGCAGTAATTAAAGGAATGAGTGAGGCCTCTGTCAACACAGTTCAGGCTGTAGTTCCTTTGCATATACTGGAGAAGCCCAGCCCCAAATTAGCTGCCAAAATGTTACAAGCCCGAGTCTCCATAATTAAGATTTGGTTCTATAAAATCTTTAGGCCATTCCAAAGCTTGTGTCTCCTTAAATTAGTTCTGTATTGAGTTAAAACTGATTAATTATTCAATTATACCTCATGACAAGGCACCTCAACAGCAGTGCTATAAGCTCCCCTATTATTCATGCCAAGTTTGTATTAGGCACAAGCAGTACTGAAACATTATTAGCTGAGCCCTGCTACTCGGTTAGCTCACCCACCAGAGAATCAGCTGAGAACAAATGCAATCCAGATTCCCATCTGATGAAAACCAGTGTTGCTCCATTGACATCAAGTCTATTTGCACCAGGCAGCTCAAATGTTTCCAATTATCACCAGATACTGTCCATTAATTTGAAAGCCCTTGCCATGCTGAAGTATTTCCTATTGTACTTGTGCCTTCATATTTTCCCTTACCTTGTGTCTCCTAACACATAACAGTAATTCACATTGACTGCCTGAGACATACTTCAGCATTCGTGAGAACAAAGGTGACCTCCCAAACCTATCCCCACCAAAGAGGCCACCAAGGGCCCCACCACACAGCCCAGTATCTGAACCGATGAAGAGACTCCTGTTTCCCCTGAAGACTGAAAGGCAGATCAGATTTGTATTGAAAACTCACATTTCAATAGTTGGGGAAAACTATTAACCTGTCTGCACCAAGCTCTTGATGTAAGCCCTCAGGCAGATTTGGGAGTGTTGAACCATCTGTGATCCAGCAGCTCTGGAAAATAGTATCTAACCTTTGAAACAAGGCACAGGGCATTTTTCTGACAGTCAGCTAATGCACAGCAGTGTATCCATGTTAATGCTGATAGCAGGGAAACAGTGCAAATCTGGCACCATCAGTACTGACAGATGTCATCACCTTGTAAAAATTACCTGTATTATAAATACCTATCTATGTAAGACCAGCTGCAGTTCCTCTTTATTATGCATTATCTTGCGATTGAAGGGTTTTATTGCCTAAAATCTAGTTATATAGCACATGTACTCCTAGAATGCTGCAACACAAGACAAATTTACCTATGCGACTGCACCTCCATGGTCTCTCAGTGAAAAATTGCTCATTCAAGAATAGGATTTTCCTTTCCTTTTCTACTTTGATAGGCTATTTCTATATATTGATTTTTTTTCAAATCTAAGTCAGCACTAATACTACACCTTACCCTGGCAGATGCACCTGCTCTGCCAAAGACCCAACAAAGACCAGGGCTCCACAGCCATTAAAATCTGATTACTTCACTTCAGGCCCTTAGCTTGCCTTTGTCATGTGCATGCCCCCAGCTCATTCGAACTGACCACAGTTCAGACTAGGATATAAATGGAGGTGTGCTGGAGTCCATTTTGAGTTGGTCCTCCTGTGGAGGACCAGTTGTGGGTCTGCAGTTTGGGACTCTCCCCTTGGATCAGGAAATCAAGAAAATTCTGGGGATTGAGACCACACCTCCCTGCTTTGGTGGGTGAATACTTCTGGATATACAGATATCCTTGAGTGAGCCCTCACCCCCTCTTAGGTGTAAAATCCCTTTTTGGGTATGCTTGAGTGATACCCTTTTGTGAATGAGTGTGTGCACATATTGGGTCACCTTTCTAAAAAGGAATATTCATGAAACTTAGGAATTAGTTGTGCAGTGTTATATACTCACCTGACATTCAAACTTGTAATTTACTTTGGTCTGTCAGAGTGCTGGGTGATTTTTTATCGGAATAAATCTGTGTTTTGGTTAGCTGCTGCTGTCTGTTTTGTGGGTGCCTCGGTGACCCTTACAAAGGAGGCTACGTACACATGTAACTTGGACTTTCCAGCACAAGGATCATTCTGATTTACCCATGGTAACTGACTACCAATTCAGAAAATATTTCCTAATTAATATTCACACATTTTCAAGGAAAGTATGAAGTGAAAAATATTTTCAAAAAAAAATTTTCTGGACATAAAAATCCATGCTGTTAGGCAGAATTTTAGGGAACTAGATCAAAATCATTATTTTCTGAAGGCTAGATTCAGTTGCCCACACAGATGTATCTGGTGCCACCAAGTTACCCTCCATATATGAAACTGCCACACTGACCAGGCATGTATGGAAAAGGATTTATGAGAGGGTTTATCTGTGCTATTCTGGAGTGGTAGCTGGAGTCCAGATAGGGTAGACTACAGTATCTCACATGACAGCAGACCTGTTAATTGAACTGAATCAAGACCATAAGTGTCTTAAATAGATTTCTAAATAAGTGACCTGTTTTTTGTAAAAAAGCATCTGCTACTAACTTCAGGGAAAGCCACTGGAGACCAAGAACTTGAGAAAATCAGGACATTTTTTCAGTATTAGGTACCTAAGTTTAGCATGGCTTTTTTCTAAGTTGAATCCATTTTAAAAGTATGGCATGTTTTATAAAAAATCTAGGCTCACAAGTAAATTATCCTAAACCATGGCTGAGAAGTGAGCAATAGCCTGTGATGACCATTTCTCAGACATATGTGCCCTTCATATTTGGGCTTCACTGGAGGCAGCTAAATGGGCGGATTTCAGTCTAGATAAAATTCAAACCACTATCTTTAAATGTCTCATTCTCTCCATTTGTGAGAGGATCTAAGGTGACTGGGGTAATTAGCCTAAATTCTGATCTCTGAGTTTTGTCTTAAAATAAAACCTAATTATGTAATGTCTGAGACTATTTCCACATGTACAAGCAAGCACAAAGTGATACATGTATATCTGACAACATACAAATCTTAACTTTTCATGCCTATGTTGAGGCAAACTTTCTACCTCCATTGGCCTTGCCACTGACTAGCTCTAATGGAGAAAGTTTTAGGTCCATTTTATACAGCAGCAAGAAATACAAAAGTTTAAGGTAGTGCAGAACCTTGGGCTGGATAACCAGTGCCTGCACATTTCTGTTCTGGAATGATGCATTCATTAAAATACTTCAAAATTTCACCTCCTGTGATATTTCAATAAAACATTAAAAAATACTACTAATTTTCACTCACTAACCTTTGTCTTGCACCAGTATTTCGAGCTCTTCTCGAATCCCATCATACCAGCTGGTGATGTCCACATGGAGAGAGTAATCACAACAGGATTTGGTGTCAGCTGCCTCATGCCACTTCTCAAAGGAGGTCAGTAAACTCGATCCAGGTTCTGGGAACACGTGGTCAACTGAAAAAGAGATTCAGTGTCTGTTACCCAGACTGCACACTGATCAGATTTCCTCGGTGCCTGTGAGTAAGTAGCCTCCCAGCATCTCAACCAAAATAGCAGCCTTGGACGCAGCTTGTCTGCTGATCATGACTTTGGGATGTTAGCCAGGTCCTCTGTCTCAGGTAGAGCAGTCTATACTGAAGCTGAGTATGGAGACATCAAATGCTTTCTCAGCAGCCCAGACTGGGAATAGAGCCCAAGGCCTGAACACAGATGATGTAGAACACAAACACTCAGCCACACTGTATGGCAGATGGAGTGTGCTCCAGCTATGCACCTACACAGTCTCAAGGCTTTCTGCATCTAATGGTGCTACAATTTTTACTGACATTAAATAAAGACACAACTACTTATATGCATATATACTTTTCTTTGCAGGGCTGGGTCAAAAGCAAATATGGATGCAAAGAAAGATGGGCTTACCAGTGGCATTTGCAAACCTAATGCTGCATGGGAAGACTCAGCTGAAGGACATAAACTGAAAAAATTAACAAGAGTAATGAACGGCAGTGCACTTTGTGCCTATTGCTAGAGAGCCTTTAGCTGATACTTGCTGCTGAACATAAGTATTAGAAAACATCACTCAGCAAAAAAAGCCACATTCCAATTTAGTGGGACTAAAACCCCACTGGGCAGCTCCTCTGCACAAGGAGGCTAAGACAATTTATGTTACATGAATAACTGCCTCACAATGACTAACCAGTGCCAAACCACTGCTAAAAGGAAAGAGCTACACCTTGTCCTGTCATCTGGTAGACAGAAGAATGGTCTTTTAACAACTAGAAACACTTCTCCCTTCCACCAAGAAAGATGTTGCTCCAGGACATCTCTGGTGAGGATTTTCTAAATAATCACTTTGTTATTTCCAAAGCCCCTGAGAAGTCACTAGGTGGGAACAGCATTTTTCTGACAGATTTTCTGTGCCATGTATTTACAGCACTAAATACATTGTTTTTCAAAAATCACAAGGGTATATATATTATCTCTCAGTGCTTGCTCTGTATTTCAGAGGAAAATCCAAGAGACAATTCCCCATTCCACTGTTTCTTTCTGAGGGTAGGGTCATTTTCAGGCCAGTGCTGAATGACAGCACTCCAACACAGTACCCAGAAATCTGAAGATTCTTTACAGAAGATCTCAGAAAATCGGCATGGAGCCTCCTGTAGCTATCCCCACCTACGGGACATGAGTGTCAGCCTGGGGTGGGAAAAGTTAGTATTGTTTGTACTCACTGATCATGGTGGTGCCCCCTGCTAGTGCTGCTTTTGTGCCTTGATAGAAGTCATCAACAGCAGTCATTCCTTGGTAGGGCTTTTGTAGGTAAGTGTTAACATCTATTCCCCCAGGAATAACCATGCGCCCATTAGCCTCTATGGTCTTGACTCCTCCAGGAACAATCAGGTTCTCTCCTATTTGCCTAGGCAGAAAGGAAAGAAAATATTATTTTACTTAAAGAAGCACAGGGAACAGAAGCTGTTTGGGGCACACAGAGGAAAGAAATCTAAGGGGCCATACAGAAAGAAGTGGGACCTCAAGGTGAAGCTCAATACCTGCTCTGGTCCTGCTGCACAGCACGGGCAGAACAAAGAATCCACAAGCCTGCCTAAAAGGGCTGTGTGCTTGGGTTGCTTTGCATTGCTCTAGTGGCCAATAAAGAAGCCTTAATGTACCAGCATTAAAAACTGATTATTTTTTTATGATTCAGGGTGAGACTTAAGTGTCCTATCTTTAAACAATTACAAATATCTAGAGTTACTACTCTCCTGGGGGATCCAGTTCTGTATATTAAGCTCTCAAATGAAAATAGAAAAATACAGATTGAATAAGACAGCAAGCCGGACTTGTAAACAAAGGGCAGAAACATAAAGCACATCAGAAAGGAGTTGTAATTACTTCATAATCAAGCAATGCAAATTTATCCTTAAAAGATATCTAAATATGCTAAGATACACGAATGCATCTTTAAGACACCCAAACACCTCTAATCTAATAGTAACATATTCTTCATCCTCCTCTTACAGTTAAAACTTAGTGAAACATTCTGCATAACTGTGTATAAAAAATGTTAAATTAACTGTTGCCATATTTTCCCTTCCAGTTCTTCAAAATGGAATTTTTTTCTTACTATTAAAAATATTAACCTGTCCTTCATACTGATAACAAGCAAACTCCACATACTTACAAATGAAATACTTTCAGTGGTCATGGAGACAACTATGAGTAAATTAACTTTTAACTTTAAAACCACATTACATTTTTATCATCTGCTTTGCATGGTGCCAAGCAGTAAAAGGTATGGTCTCTGTGCAAGCTATGTCTCTGAATTGCTACACTGTAATATATTTGTGCTTAGGGATAACTTAGGGTAGTCTAAGTTCACTTAGTTTATCTTGTATTACAGACACACAGGCCTTGTCTTAATTTCCTTTTGTCTAGAACAAAATAACATTTATCCACAGATAAACAAATACCCCAGACATCCGAGCTGCTGAATCTGTTTCTCTCATATTAAAATGCAACTCCCACCTATAGAGCAAAACTCAGCAACTTGATTAACAGCCAATCATAATGAACTAGAACAGAAAATGAATATAACCATTAATTAAATCTAGTGAAAAAAACAGAGATAATTATTCACACTGAAATTTGGCCAAGCCACCAGAGTTAATAAATGTCCCCAAGAGGTCAAGAATTTGGTTCATGTGCTATGCAAAAACATCACCTCCAGCAGCTTGGCTCCCCCCATGCTCCAGGTTTTGGCTGGAGGGAAGCAGAGCCATTCAGTTAGCAAACTCCCCCCAGCATCTTGAGATGGGGTCTCAGCCGCTCAGCGCTGAACAAATCCAAAAGGGCTTACTTGTGAGAGCTGATAATATCACAGCTTGAAGCCATTCAACTCCATGTCTGGTGTCTAATATTCATCAACAAGTATAGCACTGGGAGCATGTCATAACCTGTTTACATCTCTGCGAAGTGTTAACCATACCATGTCCAACAGGGAATTGAGAAGAATGCAAAATCCAGCATCATCCCACCACATCCAGTGATGCAAACAAGTTGTAAGAAGCTCCTCTGCTGTAAAAATCTAACTTGCAGAGGCATAGCATAAGGCACTCCAACCCCTGAGTAGATTGAATACTTTATAAAATTAGGTAGCCCCATGTATGTTAAAGGTATTACCCTAGTTTTTGTTAGCAGATTCTCCAACATTTGTACAGCGTTTGTGTGGATACAGAACTGAACTGCTAAAAGAAAAAAAAATTACTATGCCCAATATCCTTTAAGTAGTAGAATTTCACTTCAAGGACTACCATACCTTCTGAAAATAATATTAAAGAAAACCTACACAAAAATGTAAAGGCAATTAATTTTTATTTTCTTTCACAATCAGTATCTACTAGTTCCCTATTCAAAAGGACACATACCCTAACAATGTGAAAGAGTTCTCAATATGTACTGAAGTTTTTTGATGACTCACTGAACATTATTTTCAGTGTACAGCTGAGTAACAGCTTATTTGGCAGTGACTGAAGTCATCCATGCTGAAGTGACATAGGACCAAATGGCCTCTGTGGATGATGCTGCACTTGATCTTAAAGTTCCTTTCCTAACCATAGCAATTCTGTGATTACCTGTCTTGCCCTGACAGTAAGATTAAGGCTGGGAGAAGGCTGATCTTCACTACCACTCAAACTTCTGTTTGTTCCGACTAAAACACAGCCTAAGAGATAATGTGACAGGATTCCTGAATCACTCACTTGTTAATGCTAAGTGTATGTTATTAAGAATGTGGTTCAGTTACTTGTGGGTGAAAAAATACAATAGAGCAGATAACTGTGCTCTAGACATTGCATAAATGATAGAGCTGGTTTCCTGATGCACCAGCAGATAGAAAACTCAAACTCCTGGAAAGCTGATGTTGCCTGCAGTCTTCACTTCAACAAGCTGTACATTCTGTCACGTGTGAGCTGATTAAAGCAAATGGAAACATCAGGCTTCAGCTCTCCAGAAGCTTAACTGAGAAAGCTGAAAACCTCCCCTGGGACTCCATAGTGTTATTTCTGTCATAATCAAGCCCAGATCTCTTTTATGGATCTAAGAATCCTTCTAACTTGGCTCATTGCCTGCCCAGCCCTGAAGATTCCATCCCCACACTTGCAGACCCTTCCTGCACACTTGTTAATACCCTCCAGTACAGAGGGACCCAACTCTTCCCCTTGGCCAGGACAGAGCAGAGGACAGCAGGCACCAGACTGTGCCTCAGCACAGAGACCAGAGCGCATTTCCTCATGGGGTAACAGAGACAGCACAGATGTAACCAAAATATATTATTTACACACCAATAGCAATTTAAATTACTAAATAACTAAGTTACTAGGTAGATACTAGAGAACTGTCTCTCAGCTACCATCTCAGTTGTGCAGGGCTTAAGTTTCAGCTAGGAAAAATCCCCATGCATGACTGCTCCTTTGTACATTTATAGGTAGGGAAAAACATCTACCATCCTCCAAGCTATAGTTAATCTTCAAACACATTCAAGGTTATACCTACATCCCTCTCTTTAGGACAATCTGCCAGGACTTAAGTATTAAAAGACTCTATTCATTTTATTAGTCTGCAAGAGAAACCAAACCCTCTATTTTCCAAAGTGTTTCCACTGCAGAATAAGAAAATTAACCCAGATATTTATATCCTAGTAAAATCAAGACACTATTGCCTATTCTGGGATGAGTGATTTGGTGTCTCCTCCATTCTGTGGAAAGAATTCTGCATTATTAGCAGGATCTGCAGCTGGAAAGTTAGGGCACCAGCTGAAATGTGGGTGCCTGAAGTTCAAGGTCCTGCTCCCTTTGGATCTTGAGCAACACTTAACAATGATGTTGAACAGTCAGTCACAATGTGCACTTCCAGCTGGAGAAACTCAAGAGACCAATCCCACAAAATACAGCACTTTCCTAGACTGCAGAATTTATCATCTGAACACTATCAGGACCCAAGCCTCACATCAGGCTGCCCTCAAAAATTAGCTGCTTTTTCAGAGCAGGACTTCTTGCACAGTTTACAAATAAAAATCTCAGGTCATCTAAATCCAGGAAACCAGGCACAACTGGGGATGTTGAATAGTAAACTTTCCTCCTTGGGCAAAGATAAAGGCATTTTTCAAAATTAATGTCTTGCCTGTGTATTCATTACTAATCCTAGCTATCTTGGGCAGCTGAGAATACCTCCTGGGGGTATGGATCCATGCAGACTTCAGAGGGACTCTCTGTATTTAACAAGGGCAGTTGAAAGGTTGGCAATGTTAACCGGCCTACCAAGTACCACTGCATTTCTGGAGTTAGGGCCAAAATTTCACAGCAGTTTTGGCCTCTCAGTACCTCATGCACTTAGTTTTGATGCTTTTAAGTGATACTAGAAAATTTGCACCTGAACAAACAAAAGCACAAAACAACTCAACTAAAACATCTATCAGACAGCGATCCACGTGTTCAAAATTTTGTTCCTTCTTCACTTAAAACAATATGCTCCTTTAGCCACTTCTACAATGCAAGTAACACTACAACTGGAAAGGCAGAGTGAAGTATTAATAAGAAAACCACACAGCCCATGAGTAATAGTGTTCAGAATTTTTCCTGTTATAATAACTTTATAATCACAAATAATGTAGCCATAGATACACAGAGAATGAGACTTTTAATATGATGATAGCTTTTCACAAAAAGGAGCTCTGAAAACAAGTAGATAATTAATTATTTACCAGATAACCATAATTATGTTTCTGTGCATTAAGCTGTAGCCTCTAGAGACCAAACTTGTTAGCCACTAGTGAAAATGTTGAGCAGTCAAGAAAAACTTGTGTCAAGAAAAACTGTTGACTCTTGTGTACATCAGAGTGTTTGTACACACTGCGTAACTTTGCACAACTAGATGCCCCCATCGCCACTAAGTAAAGGCAGGAGCTATATAAATATACATATCTGTTACTGTTTCCCAGGCTATCAGTAACATGTATTTCATGTTTTTATTAAGGAATACCTTCCCAGTTACTGTATTTTATAGCCTGATAAATCAGTAGGATATTCTTTATAACTGTGTGAAGATTTAAGATCATATACCATTTCCAATCAAGATAAAGGGCACAAGTGCAATGCATAACAATGATGGCCAAGAGAACATGCTATGCTTCAGCATTAATCAACAGGGCAACCTAGAATGACTAGATCTCCATTAGCCCTATGTAACACAGGGCATATTTCTGTGCCATACAATCCTTTAGAGCATGGCTGCATTCATCCTGAGTAAATGGGGGAAAAATGCTGTAATGAGCCTTCTGTCATATATAGACTCAAAAACTATACATTGTCCTTACTATTACTTCTCATGTTGAGAGACCTACTTGCTTTGACTATTTTGCAAGAAACTAGAATTAAACTGCAATTAAATTAAAATTAAAAGCAAATACCTTCAATGTAACATAAAGAAATTTTCTACTTGTCTAATCTTAGCAAAGGTAAAAATGGAAGAATTTAATCATTAAACACTCCTCTACATCTAAAGATAATCAAGATGTTGTCTGCAAGATTTCAGGTCAGCACCATCAAGAAAACAAAGTGGTCTATACTAACAGGCATGCAAAAAGAGTACAAAGTGTAAAAAACCAACTTTATAAGTCCATCTTCGAGGTATATGTCTGCATAGAAGGAGTGGTCATCATTGATAATTCTTCCACCTTTAATGAGTAGTCGGTCACTCTACGGGAAAAAAAAGAAGAAATATGGGCTTGTTGAAATAAATGAACAAACATAGTAAGATATTGGTGGTAACAAATAGGCTTATATTATATAGAAAGCCACTAATATCAAAACACACTACATAAATGTCTCTGCCATAGTTTCAGGGGAGTACACAGTGGAGAAGAAAACCAGTTTCACTGAGTGTTTATTTCTGACTTTTGGGGCATGAGGCCTCATGGTCATGCTCAATGAGCAGAACTCATTGCACATGGAAACACTTGAAATCCTACAACGTCCCCTTTTTACCACCACTTTACTATAGAAAGGCCAAAAGGATAATTGACCAAAATAAACTGTTCAACACTGGAATGGCCAAGCTGAGCTCACCTGAGACTCTTGGCACCACTGGAAGAGTAATAGAGCTTGAAATGATAAGGCGCAAGGTCAGAAGAGGTTGCTGAGCTCTGTAATGGAGGAATTCCTGCCCAATGAAGCTCCTTTAAGCAACATCAGCTCAGCATCTTTATGCAAATGTTCTTCTTGGGTTTTACTTCTCTGTTATTTTCCATTTCATTGCAAATTATATTATTATTATTACTATTCATTTCAATGCTTAAACTATTCTTATCTCAACCCATGAGTCTTCTCACTTTTACCCTTCCAATTCACAGAATCACAGAATCATGTAGGTTGGAAAAGACCTATGGGATCACCATGTCCAACCATTCACCCTACTCTACAAGTTCACCCCTAGACCATATCCCCCAACACTACATCTAAGCGATTCTCAAACACATCCAGGGATGGCGATTCAACCACCTCCCTCTCACCCCATTCTTTCACCCCATTCTCTCACCCCATCCCACTGGGGGGGAGTGAGTGAGCAGTTGTTTGGTGCTTAGTTGCTGGATGAGGTTAAACCATAATAAATATATAACACTGTTGGAAAGACTTTTGCCAAGTGACTGTGAATGCTGAAAACCACTAAAGAAGTCAGAACCTTCTTTTCCCATTCATATATAAAAAAGCCATTTATTGTAAATTATTTACTTGGCTCACTAAACAATAACTCAGAATCTCCATTTTGTCCATCTTTTATACTACTCACTCCAGTTCCTGGTTTAATTACAGGATGGCTCATGCTTATAAACGATGTATGTCCTAAGCTCCCAAGTCAGAGCTAGGTGTGCTACCTTATATATACCTCATATATCTGAGCCTATATGAATAACCTTTCTTCAATGTAACTTCTTGGCTATATGTAGCATATTTACATTTTAACACTTTGCAGGTTTAAAGCCTCTGTAGCCCTCCATATCAGTCTAGAAAAGCAAAAAGGGACAAACAGGAAGATAAAAGGGAGAAGTAACTGGGGAAAAGACATTTTAAATACAGTCTGTGACACAGAAGTTTTGCGGCTTCTCTCCATGTGCTGCAGCAGCAAGATGACCTTGTGAGTGAACCAAGGCACAGAAGTACAATGAAATACATCCCTCGGACTTGCCTCAGATGTTGATAACCTCTCATTAAAAGATGGAGATGATTCCAAGTCCTCAGTTCGGAATTTGGCAGAGGGGGCTCCCTATTTTCAGCCCAGCCTTTCTAACATCATTTGTAATTGCAGGATTTGGGAATCAGCAGTAATGGTAAGAAGTTATTTTGCAATGTTCTGGCAGTTGCATCTCCTCACCATGATGATTTACTACACTGCCTGCTGACCTGCACAGACCACCATCTTGCATGCTCTTTTTAAGCTCATTCAGTTCCCTTCCTAAACATTACTACTGTCCAATTACAAGAGGCAAAAGCTTATTGATACAGGCAGGGAATGCTAACAGCGCACTGCATCTGTCACTGCTAATGAGTCAAAAAATCTGCACACTCATCAAGATGTTCTACATTTTACTTCTTTTAAAACAGAAGAAGATGCATAATAAATACAAACAAATGTAATAGGCCAGGAAAATTAGACAGACTAAAAAAACCCCAGAAGTACAGCCCTGGAAATGTAATTGTAGATATAAGGATTTTACATGTTTTTATATATAAATAAAATCCCCAAGTAGTCTTCCAAGCTACCAGGAAGGCTGCTGTGGAGTCTTGCTCAGCTTTCATCAGGACCTGATAGATGTGGAAACATCTCTGACACACATTTCCATTCCAGCAAATCAGCAAATTCCAAAGAAAGAGGGTTTTGTTGGAACTTGTCCCAATCAGCTTGAGCTGTCAGTGTGTCTGTAGGACACATTACAGATCACTGCAAGCCAGGAGCACAATCAAAGCTGGACACCTTTACAGAGATGGTGCTGAGGAGCACAAGAAATCCAGATGGCGTTTCAGTGCTGTGTAGACACCCCAGCAGCACACTGTGCCCAAGGAAACGGGCCCTGACTCCGACACCCTGCTCTGGACCAGGAGTGCCTTGTCCTTATCTAAAGCTGCAGTCCCAAGTGCTTGTGTGCACCTAACCGTACAGATGCATTTCCATGAACACACTGGAAAAAATTACACAAACATAACTGTCTGGAAAGGATAAGTGGGTTAACACTGACAAGAAATTTGCTATATTCTTCACAAAATAAATTTTGATACAAACCCCTGGTCAGCACGTAAGTATTCATTCTCCACCAAAGCCTAAGCATGGGCTTCACAGCCAGGCACAGTCCTCACCTGAAAGCGAAGGGATCCTGCCACCCTGCACCACTGCCTTGGCCATGAACGCCCAACTGCTCCTGCACTGCTCTGGGTCACTGGTACTTGCAGCAGTGAAATCCTGGGCAGAAATCTGGGCATATACAGGGTCTGTAAAGTAGTTTAGCCTCCTGGGACAGACAACATGTCTGTGCATGTTCAAGGGTCATTTACTATTTACCAGGGGCCCGATGTCAGGCAGGCTGCCTGCAGTTTTCTTAGAAGTGCCAAACGTCCAGAAAAACTAGGGACCAAAGCCTTCTTCTACCTGGGCAATCTTTCAGACTGGAGGCAGCCACATTCTGTAACACCCTGGGGACTGCAGGGGAGGAGTAGACTGAAGTTATGAATTAATCATGAAGAGCTGACCCATATTTCCCCCTTCCAGCTGTAACCCTAGCAGGAAAGCCTCAGGACATTTTCTTTGCCTAGCTCCCAGATGTACCCTCAGCCACTCAAGTGACCTTTGGGTGCTCTCACAATGAAAGTAACAATGCACTTATTACTCATCTCAGGGAGTGACAATAGTGTAAGCCTTTATAGGGTGGCTGCCACCTTTCTATTCAGCTAACAGCTGTCTCTGTCACTGGTGCCTGCCGAGCCCTAAGGGCTCCATACCAAGTTTTCAGTGTTCATTGCCTGGTGCAAGAAACTGCTAGCCTAGCTCTTCTGGATGCAAGCCGAGGGAAGATGCTGGGACCCTCTCCTCCCTCCAGCCTGCAAAAGACAGATAGTGAGAACACAGCAAAACAGAGAGGGAGCATTATATTGAACAAAGCAATTCATTAGGTGCCAGGATTCAAGGGTAAAAAGACAACTGCTGCCATTGATGTGGGAGGTGCTGAAAGCACCACTGTAAATCCATGCCATTGCTCAGCACTCACTGTGAGTGTGGGAGCCGAGGTGTTTCTCCTTCACCCATCACTGCTACAATGATGTGACTGCATCAATGCAACGCTGTTTGCTTCTGGATTTTGTGCCTGGCTATGACACAGCATCAGCAAAGCAACGATGCTTATCTTCTGTCTCTCTGCAGCTCCATTTTACAAGCACTCTGGCACCTCCTGGCTTAGCTCGCTGCTGAGTATGATATAGCCATTCCTACTATTCACAGCTCTTCACCTTCAAACTTTACACACTGCTTTCCTGATATTTTTTTTTGCTAAACACAGTCTAGCTTCTGCTTAATCTGACAGCAAAGCCACAGAGCTTAGTCTGAAACATGACAGCAATTTTCATGGCAGCAGAAGGAGACACCACAAACTCAGCATCATTTGCTGCAGGAGGAGGGGCTGGCTGCTCAGAAACAAGGCGGTGGCTTTGCTCCCTTTGCAACTATTGTTTGCATTACAGTGAGAGCAACGTGAAACATCTGTAAGCTGGTGACTGACACAACCTGTACGAATTGTCTGTTTTGCTGAGTTTTTCTTAAATCAGCTTGGCTCAGCTCTTGTGAAGCATGTCCGTATTTTTATACACCCCCAATAATACAAGGCCAGCAGAGACCAACAGCATCTGCATCCACCTGCTAGAGGATGAGCCTGAGCCCTGCTGCAGTCCCCAGTTCTGCAGCAGCCTCTGCACAATTAAAAGTGAAATCAAATTCCTTTGGTTAGTAAACCACTCTATTCTGGGTTATTTGTATATATGATCCAAATGTTAGATTTAAATGTTAGAATAGGAACTGCAAAGAAATTTTAAAATAGCCTTTTTTCTTTCAGAGATAGAGGTAATTAAAAATAAACAGAATTCAAGTATATTTTTGACACATGCGTTCTCAATCTGCTTCTGGAACTACTGAAAAACATAGTAACAGAAACTGTCACCTTCTGTCATAAGAGTTACTAAATAAATTATTATCTCAAATTCATGCAGTGTATAAATATATAATGCAACACAAGTTACAGCAAATGACACACTTCTCTTCAGTATCAATAACCATGGTACTGCACCTGCAGTCACCCTTCTGAGAAAACCACACCACCATTCTACAAAATGGAGTTTGAAAAAAAAAAAAAGAAAAGAATGAATCTGCCATTATGTATTCTAACCATACCAGAAGATTCAAAGAGATTTCGAGAGCAGTGTTTATACCAAATAGCAGCATTTTCACCAAATACAGCATCTGTCCAGACGGCAATTATGATATATGCTATTACATTCCTGCTTTTCTTCCACAAATAGAATGTCTACCTACTACATTTTCATCTCTGAATCAAGTAAACCATGTCTTTTTAACTATTTACAGTTTGCTTTTCAATTAACAACAATGAATATCAAATAACATACCCAGCATATGGGTCTAAGTGTTGTTTCATTCTTGCATTTGGATTTCTTTGACTGCTTCATTGCAGCCATTGCCAACTGAAAAAGTCTTTGCAACACTCTTAGCCCCAGACTTTCCAGGCCTAAAGGAGGAGGACACACTCAGCAGTGATTTCATCCTTTGCATAATTCTAAGGACTTACTAGAATATACCATTGTCCAAACATCTCTAGAGCAACAATGGCTGTATTCTCTAAAATCCAGATAAGTCAATGGCCCTGAAGATGACAGGATTTTATGCAAAAAAGCCATCTGAAAACAGTTTAAATTGCAAATCCACCTGTATTTCCAGTTCTCTGCCTACAAGTATATGTGGTTTAAAAGCTATCTGATTAAAGGAAACAGACATAAGAAGGCATTAAGCCATGTTATCACACCTGCAGCCAAGACATTCATCTTTACATTCTTAGCATTTGAGACATGGATTAAAAAGGCCACTGAGAGTTAGAAAGGACATGGCACCCCCAATTTAGAGGGAAGGTTCAAAAGACACAGGCTGATATTTCGATTCTCATTGATTATCCAAATCTCTACAAGAAGACTATTTGCAAGGGAGCAGTTTCTCAAAAGAATTCCCACTGGCAAACAATGGAGGGAGACACTCAGAGCTCCTCTCTGCTTTTGTGCTTTCCTTCTTGCAGAGTTATTTCCTATAATGTACAAAAGATTGTGTGTGTGTGTATCTGGTTGTCAGAGCTGGTCAGATGTGATGCAATACAGTTAAATTACCTTGCTTTCAGCAAAGCATTTACAAATAAAGAACATTTTTAAACTTAATAGCAAAAGGAGAAAGACACCCTTCCCAAGAGGAATGCTTGCTTAAAATCCTTTCATAAGGATCGAAGAGCTGTAAATGGGATTTCATGAAGTACTGTCTACTTACAGAAGAGCTGCTTTTAATCAGCACCATCCTTCCTGTTGAATTTCACGTCCAGGTTAGCCTCCACAGGAAGTAATTTTTAGCTAGGGTGATCCCTGAATCAGCTCAGGGGATTGCTTGTAAAACAGTGTATCCTTGAGGCATCATTTCAAATAGGCCACTAATGGTGAATCCTGCTTTTAAGGTCTTTTTTCTTAATAAATGCACTCCAGTATATGGCAATTCATTTAGAAAGGATTATGTTGATTGTAGTAATGCTGTACCTTGGTCTGTAGCCAATATATTCATTCATCTTTATTCATTAAAAAGATCTGATGTTCTTTTGTTTCCCCTTTGGAGACCTGACTTCATACACAGCTAGCAATTTTACTCCTTAATCACACAATCTAAAAGGGCTGCAACTACTCATTCTATGGGGATTTCTTCCCTGTAAATGTCATCTTTGCTTTGCTTTTAGAAGGGAAGCATAACAAACACCTTATTGATGACAATATTCATTAGCATCAGCAGGGGTTCCACTTAAGTATAGGCTGGAGAGTTGCACCCATTGTATTGTGCGTTGTTATAGACATATTTTGGGTTACACACAGGTTACATCATTTAGACCTGATCTCAAAATCTCAAAAAGCCATTCATAGGAAAGCTTAAACTTGGGGAAAAAAAAAAACAGCAGTTTACAGCACAGCTGGCTGATGTCTGCCACTGAACTGAAGATGAGTTTTACCTAAGTTCTAGTCAGAAACCTGCATCAGGTTACTGGGACACATCAATCTTAGCATCACTCAAGTCTGAAATCCAGCAAAGACTGGAAGGAATCTCTTTTCTGGACACCAGAGGTGGATGCAAGGGAAGCAGGAATGTAGAAAATGCCCTTTACTATCGACATTAGGAATAGTAATTCATGATTGACTAAATGTAGTGGATACAAAGTGTATTGTTTGCACTTATGACATATTTTTGTCATATTCCCTCACGTATCTACTACCCCTGCAAGTCATAGCAAGTTGCAAGGCTTGCTGCTCAACCTCCCATGGTATCAGCACTGGTCCATTGAAAATCCTTCCACAGTCTCTCGACTGTGAGCACTGTATACTTCTTTAGCCAGCCATGGGCAAAGTGGGCAATGGTGATTGGATTTACTCAGAGAGATTCCACACAGCATGAAGATTTCACTGAAACCAGTGGGGACATTTATTATTTGGTGACATTTACTATTCACCTGAGCAAGAGCTGGGGCCTTAAACCTCATCAGGACAGCACTACATATCAAAAATTTGTCTTGTGACGACAAGTGCATCACATGACAAGCAAAAGTAATCCCAAAATTTCTGTCCCGAAGGACAATACCATGATCTTTATATGCAGTAATATTATAAACCTGAAAATTGTTCTGCTGTTCATCTCTGTTTCATCTTTCTTATACCTACAAGAGCAGGAAGAAATTTATTCCAACTAACTCTCATAGTGCCCAAGTGTTTAACAAGGCAGTGGCGTCTCCTGGATCTCACAAAGGAATATGATGCTTCTCCTGTCTACCACATGTATAAACTTGCTTATGAGAGAAATGGCAGCAAAGCAGAAAACAGACCCTGACCTCTTCTCAGGAAAATGGTTCATTGGCAGTGATCACTCTCAGCACTTGTAAGAAAGAGGTGCAGACTTGTCGAACAACTGTCTCACCACATCAGTTATCTTCCCAGAGAGCAACTGTTTCCTTTCCAAACCTGCCCAGCTTCCAGCAAAACACAGCTCAGTTCCCTGGGGTGGCACCAGCTATGATGATCCTTTAACTTGATGTAGCAACTAAAGGAACCACTGCCTTAAACCCTTCTTATCTGTTTCTCTGCCAGAGGTTTCAATTTCCCTAAAAATATCTCCAGAAGGACCTACTCTGAATGTAATTTAAGACATTAGCTGGAAGTGGCTTAAACACTATGGCCACATTTTGTCCCATAGAAAAAGGAAAGGAAAAGACTTATCACAGAATCACAGAAATTGTGGTGGGAAGCCAAACAACTGCAGCTGATCAGCTAAAGCATCTCCAGTCCAGTGTGATATGCAATGTGAATTCACTAATGTTCACTAGCAAACAGGTAAACTGAGAAGGGCCAAATCTATTAAACAGATACATATGGAAAAATAAAACTTTGAGTATAAGCAAATATTCAAGAGTAAGAGAGGATCCAGAAGTCCCAAGCCTTGGTGTTCTAAAGCAGGACAAAAAGTGATCTCTAAATCAGTCCAAATCTTGTGCAAATGGCAGAGTAAAAATGTGAGTCATTGTCCCATGCCCAGAACTCAGTAAGCTTTCCAAACACTTTTGGCGTTTCACACACTAATCTGTGTGTAGTTTCATACTGTAAAGCAAAGGTGGATGGGAAAAAAAAACACAGCCAGGGGAGAAATGGAATCCACATCTAGGCAAGGACTTCAGTTCCCCATTGCAGGTACTCACCATGCCTTGCATCTGTACATGGACATGGACATGTCCACCTTGGTGTCCTAAGTGAATTAGATAGCAGCTCTCACACTGCTGTTACCTCACACCAGAACACCTTACATTACTCCAGCACTTTTTTCAGGCCAAAAATAAAGTTTCTGTCTTGACTCTCAACAGTTAGCTCAATATCAGTGTCTCACACAGGAGGAGTCCAGAGAGATGCATTTTTTTTCTCTCTCAAAGGATTCTGCTGTCTCTAACTGAAGCCTACTTATTTCTCAGCTCTCGTCACATCAATTCAAAAGGCTACAACTAATTTTATTCTCTGTGCCCACTCCTCTGAATTTCTCCAGTCGCCCTTCATTTTTCTGCATCTGCTTATTTTTCTTGTCTTGTGCCAGCTCTTCTCTTTTCTTGATAAGCCCAAAAGCGAGATTCTTTCTCTGTAGCAACACATTTTTGAGCTCTCTGTTTCCCCATGTCCTACAGTCTGCCAGCTCAGGACCAGCGGCTCCTTCCCCCTTTCATATGCCATCCCTTGGACCACTCCCAGGAATATTATTCTCTCTCCTAAGAGATTTGAGCACCATTTGCCTCTCCCGAGTCCCTCCTTGCATTTGCTTTGATGACTAGCTATTCTCCCTTTGCTCAGTAGAGTTGTGTTCACACCTCCTCTTCACTGAGCTCACACTGACTATGTTTTAATGGCTGCAATCACTACTGGAACAAACAAGTCCTTTAACTGAAATTTTATACACCAGATGCTGTAATTTTGAGTTCATCTGGGCTGAGGCCTTACTTGAAAAGTGCCAAGCACTACCATAACACACCAGCCAAAATAATTAGTAATAGATCCTTCAGTGTCATCATGCCCATTGATTCCCTGCTGCACAAGAGGAGTATAATAGCAACGTTAACAGCAATGGGCTGGGGGATGTACCCTAGAAAATCTGGTCTGCATGACAGCATGCTTGCACAACCGAAGCACAAAAGATTGCCACTTCATGCAGAAAAACACCTCAGCAATAGACGTGATGGCTGACTGTGCTACACAGCCTGAGAAACTCACTCCTGTAGATGCATTCTGGCCAATCCTAACATTATGCACAACCTGCTCCATACTCCACTAATACTCCTGAATGAGGGGAGCGAGACCCCACCAAGGATTCCAACACAGTGCAGAGGACATGACTAAAGTGCCTACACTTTCTAGTTCAGTGCATCTCTATTCTGTATCACCCAGAGACTGGCCTGAGCTACAAATACAGAGGTCCTTCCCACAGCAGCTACAGCAAAAGGCACCCAGTTTCTCCAGTCCGACTCACTACTGAATTGCACCTTACACTGAAGCAGTGCTGGTGCCCAGATAATGACAGCAAGCCTGGATGTCGTGTGGGATGCATAAAGGGCAGCAGAAGAGTCACAAACAGGATAAACTACAAGAAGCATGAATTTTTAGGGGGTTAAATAAAAGAAAAAAAAATGCAGGTAAAATTAAATTTAAAAAAGCAGGTGCACATTTGGTAAATGAGAGCAGGGAGACGCTTGGTGCCAAAGGGGGCTTTTCTGCACCACCGTGTCTCTAATGTCCTAGATACTTACAGGAGAACGGGGAGAAGGGAAGGAATGAATAAAGCTGTTTTGGGGGAAAGGGGTGAAGAGGGTAACAGTGAGGAGGAGCAACCAAGGGGAGCAACCCAGAATGGATACCACAGAGTTGTATTCCCAAGTGGAATACCTGCTCTCACGCTGATCAGAGCTGAACTAGTCTGTGACTCTTCCTCCACAAAGTTCCTGATACTGCAGACCTGACTCTAGAAGGAAGTTTTGGCCAGGTACTGGCTGCACACAGTGCCTGTGGGTGGATGCTGGGACATGATGCTGGGTGCTGTTCTCCTTATGCACTCAGGATGGCTCCTGGCCCCTTGTAAGGAATATGGGCTTGATACAGTAAAATTCACATCAGGATCAGCACACATCACACTGTCAAAAATGAGTTTCTCACTATTCCAATGAATCCAGGACCTCGTGTAGCTCCAAAGAAAAAAAATTGGGGGGGGGGGCAAAATGTTAAACACAGTAACAAATTACATTTTTATATGATTTCATCACCCCAGTTGTTGTTGCATAACTTTACAGAGCTATCACATTTCCTCAGAGTCCAGAAGCCCTGAAGCTCCAACATATTTCCTTAGTGGCAGGATGAAATATCTAATTTACCATACTGGAATAGGGCTCTCAGAAAATACATGCAGACAAAGCCAGTGGGCTCTTATGGGATGGGCAGCACGCACAAGGTATAACAGAAAATGCCTGATTTGCTTTTCCTGGAGCAGTGGAAGGGCCGGAAGTGTAAAACATTTAAATGAAAAAAAGGCAGTCCAAGTTTTATTCCTGCCAACTTCACTAATGTTAATTTATGCCTTTGATTTGGTCACAAAACTCACTAGTGTCAATGAATATTCATTTATAGAAGCTTCTGCACATCCCATTTCAAAGAGAACAGGCTGAGGTTTGGGCTTTCTTTTTCCCAGCAATCCTCTCACCAGCACAGAGAAGGAAATTTGTAGGAAGCGAAGAAATTAAAACAAACTGTTGATTCCAGAGCAAACACTTCCAATTCTTCCAGTTTCTTCTTTTACTCCAAATTGGACAGCAAACCAGCTATGGGTGGGGGAACCTGTACACTCCAGTGGCAAATGAAGGTCAAGCCATGCACAAAGCAACCAACACTCACCCAGAAGACAGGCAAGGCCTCCCCCAGGCCAGAGGTACCCTGAATAACTGCAAGTCACGCAACACACCGAGGACTAAGGTGAGGCGAGAGGAGCCATAACCCAGTCACTGCAACGCCCAGGTTCAGCCTTGGCCACCAGGCATTGCTGTCTGTTGATGGTGGAAAACTGTATAAATGCAGCACTTTGCTATCTTAAAACTGCTTTTAGGAGGAGGCTGTTCCTTTCCTGACCAAATATTTTGGCTAAAGGATGTTTTTTTTTAATATCAAGAAAACCTTGAGGTGCTTACAAGCCTTTTAACACTGGCTCACATATGCCTTTAACCATCAGTTTTGCTTAGGAAGCTGCCACACCCACCAGTCAGCCCTCTCTTCAGCTGCTGAAACTTGCCCTGCACCCTGATGGTGTCAGCCTTCCTGGGAAATCCAGGAGCCCAAGCCTTTTTGAGCTCATCCTGCCTCCCTGCTCACCTCTGCCTTGGATGCCACAGCAGCAGTGACCCCATCACCCACTGATACAGCCCCCAAGAGGAAAGCAGGCACCAGTATGGAAACCAACAGCAGTGGTGAAGAATATCTCTGCATGACCGAACTCCTGGGGAGATTTCCCCTGAACTGCCACCTCTCCGCCAGCTCTGCCTATTCTTTCTCCTCAGCCCCTGGCGATCCAGTGTAACTATGGGAAACAATGTACTGAACCAAAGGACCCAGATCTTTCTGTCATGGAAAGCATGCTCTGTTGTAGTCCTGCTCGGAGATAAAAGCATCTAGCGGGAGATAGGTACAGACAGAAGGAGGATGGTTATGATTAACTCTTTGACTCCTGATTCCCACCATGTCTGATGTATTAACAGTGCACAGAGGTGTTGGCTGCTGGCATCATGGCGCTCTTTGATTTTCCACGCTTCCCCCCCCGCGCTGTTTCCCCACCTCCCAGCTCTCCGCACCCCCATACCACACTGCCCCCCCTCCTCCCGCCCCCC